>JADBJO010006581.1:92500-105000 GCA_016801955.1 Conus betulinus
TGAGTAGTGTCACATGGAAATACTGATTGGGTACGTTGAGTAGTGTCACACGGAAATACTGATTGGGTCCCTGACCTCTTCATTTTGTATAAAGTCTGACCATTTGATGCCCAAGATCTTACGTAGGCACTATGTATCAAAAGCGTCGAGTTTCTTTCTCCTGGGTGGTCTTCAGTTGCCAGGTTTCACAGCCATATAACAGCGTTTAAATCACACTGGAGTTATAAAATTTCAAATTAATTCAAAGGGAGAATTTCTTGCTGTTCCATATTTTGTTCAGCTGATTGAATGCTGATGCTGCTTTCCCAATACGACACTAAAGTTCATGGTCCAGGTCATTGGCGTTGTTGTCATAGAACTGCCTAGGTATGTGGAGTTCTCTGCTACTTCCACTTGTTTTTTGGTCGATGAGAATGTCTGTTGGCCCTTGGTGTTTGCCGGTAAGCATGTTTTCAGTCTTTTTTGGCACTGATATAATGAGGCTAATATTGCTTGCAGACTTGCTGATGTTGTCTACAAGCACCTGCAGATCTTGAGTGGTGCTTGCAAGAGCGGCAATGTCATCGGCAAGGTGACATGACATGACGTGACACGACACAAAACAACTGAGCACAGCAGAGCACAGCAAAGCACAGCACAGCACAGCACACCACACCACACCACACCATACAATATAGAAACATGTGCCGGTGATCACTGACGACAAGAAGACACCGCAGAGCGACCAGACGGCTAAACGGGTGACGGCTAATTGGAATAACGGCGATTTAGTCTTGTGCAATCTGGGATAGGGACTACAGGGAATATAGACCTAGCCCGCCTCTACTCCATATTCATGCGAATGATACCAGACCCCGCTTTCTCCCCGCTACTACCCACCCCCCCCCCCCTTTTACCCCCAGTCCCCCACCCCCACGCCTCTCTCCCTCTTCTGTCTTGGTTAGCTCAACGGCCTCTAACCTTTCCACCCTTTTTCTGTTTTCTGTTGGTTTTTTTTCTTTTTATTTATTTTATTTTATTTTTTTTTTTCAAAATTCTCAGTGGCCCTTGCCTAGCTGACAGGCGAATATTGATGACGTGGTGCAGTTTGACTTGTTAGGTGGAAAGTTCACAGAGATCATGTATTTCACACACACACGCGCGCGCACACACACACACACACACACACACACACACACATACGCGCGCGCGCGCGCGCACACACGAATCGTACGCTTACGCTCGCGCGCGCGCGCGCGCACACACACACACACACACACACACACACACACACACACACACACACACTCACGCGCGCGCGCGCACACACACACACACACACACACACACACACACACACGCGCGCGCGCGCGCGCGCGCGCGTACCTGCGTACGTTCCCAGCGCGGTTTATTTTGCAGCCGGGTGGAGTCGGAGGACGACACTATCTTGAAAAGAAAAATAATAACAGCAATAGTAAAGTCATGAATAAAAAGTAAAAAAAAAAAAAAAAGAAGAACGCGTGTCTACGACTCGCCGCGTGGCGGCTGACATCATGTATCATGACGCCAGACAGTAACTTGGCCTCCCTCGTCTCTCTGTTTCCTTCCACCTACCACCCCTCACCTCTCCCCGCCCGTCTTCCACACAATAGCTTTCTTACCTTGCGGTTGCATCATTTTCCACTGTAGATCACTGACGCTGTGTTAGATGTCTGTCTTCGCCCCCCCCCCCCCCCCCCCCCCCCCCCCCCCCCCCCGGGTCTTTCCCCATGAATCATCTGTTTGTCTACCTGTCGGCATGTACACTAGTGGGACAATGTGGGCTGCAACGTTCACCTTTGGCCTGCAATTCGAGAGCTGGGCTTACCTCCTGCTTGGCGGTCTCTGTGCGCTCTGTCAGATCAAAATAAATGGAAGAAAAAAAAATAAATCCAAAAGCTATTGTGAGCGAGCACACACGTACACAAAACACACACACGAACGTATGCCCGGGGCGCGCGCGCGCGCGCACACGCACGCACACACACACACACACACACACACACACACACACACACACACACACACACACACACACACACACACACACACACACACACACACACACACACACACACACACACACACACACACACATGCACACACACACACACACACACACACACACACACACACACACACACACACACACACACACAGTGCCTACTGTTGCTTCCTCTCTTGTCTTTTGTTTTGATTCATGAACTGACTCCAAGGTCGGGTGTGAGATCCCCATGACCTTTGCCAAAGTCTGCGCTGGTCTGAATGCCCTTCTGTTTGCAGCTGCTGCGAGAAAAGGGGAGAAAAGGTGTGTGTGTGTGTGTGTGTGTGTGTGTGTGTGTGTGGGGGGGGGGGGGGGGGGGGGGAGGCGCCTTTTCCCCTCTGAATACTATCAGTTTGAAATTGTGTCCTGGACTGTGTTCATGGCAGTCAGAAAAACAAGAAAAACAAAACAAGATGTAAAGCATATAAATGTACTCCTAATTTATCTTGAATGCGACGTCACAATCAAACATGCGTTACAATGTATTTCGTCACTTCGGCTTATGACACAAACAAGCTTTGACGTCATTTTTGTTTGCGTCATCATTTTCTAGATATTCCATAAAGAAGAGAAATCGTTTTTGGCCTAAATAGCCGTTAGAAACGGCTATTGTGGTAAAATAAAACATCAGGCATCATCCGTGACCCGTAATGAACATACCTACAAATTTTCAGAAAGATCGGCCCCGAAGTTTTCTCTGGAGCGAGTGGATCACATTTTGACCACAGACGGACAGACAGCCTCACAGACAGCATTTCTTCGTTCCCATTGTAAAGTACTCCCTGTTCTATAAGAGCTGGGAGTACAATAGGTGGTGGTGGTGGTGGGGTGGGAGGGTGAGCTCGTGTGCTTGTTGTTGATGAGATTTAACAAAACAAACTGTTTGATGTGACCGTTGTTTCTTTCATCCCACTATCAAGGTAGGTAGCCACATTCTGTTTTCGGGAATGATGTCTGAATACGACCCTAGTGCGCATGTTTTCTGTTTTCTGTTGTCTGTCTCACCGGCATACGATGGCCTAGCCTTCACCGAATGGTAGACTGGGTATTAACGTGCATGCAAGATTTCATCACCATCATCATCATCATCATCATCATCAACATCATCATTATTGTTATGATTATTATAATTATCATTATTTTTTTGTTGTTGTTGTTGTAGTAGTAGTAGTAGTAGTAGTAGTAGTAGCAGTAGTAGTAGTAGTGTAGTAGCAGCAGCAGTAGTATTGTTGTTGTGTTGTTTGCGTTCACTCACGGGATGTCAGTTTAAAGTCGCCTCCGAAGGGGTGATATGTGTGGTGGAAAGGCAAAAAAAAAAAAAAAAAAAGCGGAACACACCTCAGTAGGAAAGTACACAGCATACAGTATCATAAAATCTAGTACAATATAGTAATGCACACTACAATCCCAAACTAGTGAACATACAGTTCGACTCGATGCACAACAGCTCCTAAAATGTAAGGGACAACGCAATAGAGCACATCACAGTGAAAAACACACACACGGTAGTACAAGTATACATCACATTACAACATACTACAATATAGAACTATGCTGAGAGTTATAATGTAGTATATCACCACAACCCAGAACAAACATCCAAATGATTAGACCCTGCAATACAACGCGATGCACAACAAATAAACGTAGTTCATCACAATAAAACGTGGTACAGACAATGTTATACAATACAGTATGCAACAATGTCATTCAACACAGCTGATCATACTACAACATAAAAACAGTATGGTGCAGTATGGTGCAGTACAACATACTACAATGCAATAACCTAAAAGACGGGACACGACAATACAGGACATGACAATGTGACGCAATACAATACAATAAACAACAACAAAACACGTTAATCATTATTATCACAATGTGAGACAATACAATAAACAAACAAATACATTATCATTATTCATTATCATCACACAATGTGACACAATACAATACAATAAACAACAACAAACACATGAATCATTACTATCACAATGTGACACAATACAATACAATAAACAACAAACAAACATACAATGTGACACAACACAATACAATAAACAACAGAGATATTGATTATTATTATCACCATGTGACACAATATAATACAATAAACAACAAAACACATGAATCGTTATCATCACAATGTGATAGAACACAATACAATAACAACAAACACATTCGTCATTGTCATCACAATGCGACACAACACGATACAATAAACAACAAAACACATTCATCATTGTTATCACAATGCGACACAACACGATACAATAAACAACAAACACATTCGTCATTGTTATCACAATGCGACACAACACGATACAATAAACAACAAACACATTCGTCATTGTCATCACATGCGACACAACACGATACAATAAAAAACAAACACATTCGTCATTGTCATCACAATGCGACACAACACGATACAATAAACAACAAACACATTCGTCATTGTGTTATCACAATGCGACACAACACGATACAATAAACAACAAACACATTCGTCATTGTCATCACAATGCGACACAACACGATACAATAAACAACAACACACACATTCATCATTGTCATCACAATGCGACACAACACGATACAATAAACAACAAACACATTCATCATTGTCATCACAATGCGACACAACACGATACAATAAACAACACACACATTCATCATTGTACCACAATGCGACACACACGATACAATAAACAACACACACATTCATCATTGTTATCACAATGCGACACAACACGATACAATAAACAACAAACACATTCATCACGCTGGTGCAGCCTCTGTAAATCAGCTGGATCACAAACTGATTTGGAATAAAATCACTCTCTCTCTCTCTCTCTCTCTCTCTCTCTCTCTCTCTCTCTCTCTCTCTCTCTCTCTCTCTCTCTCACACACACACACACACACACACACACACACACACACACACACACACACACACACACACACACACACACACACACACACACACAGATTTATTGGTCAGATATTGCCCTCTTTATCTAACAGCTGGTCACCGTATCCGTAGTCCAGCGCCCCACCCACCCCCCACCCACCCCTCCCACCCCCCACCAGCAAATCAGCCCAGCAGAGGCAAATGGCCCAGTCAGAACATACATCAGCCCATCGCCTCGGAGTGACCCCACGCACTTCGTCAGCTCCAGCAACAAGACCAGGTCCCGTCCTGTCCTGAAAACACCGGGCGTGTGTGCTAGTAGCGACTGATTTTTGAAACAGCCGCGGCAATGGCGTGCATCTGTTGTTGGTTTATTGCTTTTGACATCTCTCTCTCTCTCTCTCTCTCTCTCTCTCTCTCTCTCTCATCTCTCTCTCTCTCTCTCTCTCTCTCTCTCTCTCTCTCTCTCTCTGTGTTTACGTGTGTCCAGTTGTGTGTGTGTGTGTGTGTGTGTGTGTGTGTGTGTGTGTGTGTGTGTGTGTGTGTGTGTGTGTGTGTGTGTGAAATACGTTATAATAAGACTGCTTATTATTGTCTATAAAAAAAAAAAAAACGGAAACAAAAAGGAAATTGTTGTTATTCTTATTGCTCTGTTTAATGCTGTCACATCGATATAATTGTTCCTTTTTGTTTTGTTATTTTGGGGGCATAGTGTAAAAAAAAACTTCCAGCTTATCTATTCACCCTCATTAAAGATTTCGAGTTTCGACTCTCTCTCTCTCTCTCTCTCTCTCTTTGTGTGTGTGTGTGTGTGTGTGTGTGTGTGTGTGTGTGTGTGTGTGTGTGTGTGTGTGTGTGTGTGTGTGTGTGTGTGTGTGTGTGTGTGTGTGTGTGTGTGTGTGTGATACGGAAGAGAGAATAGCAACCTTCCAAGAAAAAAAACAAAATGGAAACAGTACCGGACGAGTATTTAACACGACACGCTGGCCACCAGAGCGACAGCATGACAGTTGCAGCCCACAAAAAGGAAATAGTACCGGACCTATTTAGCACGACACGCTGGCCACCCAGAGCGACAGCATGACAGTTGCAGCCCACAAAAAGGAAACAGTACCGGACCTATTTAGCACGACACGCTGGCCACCAGAGCGACAGTATGACAGTTTGCAGCCCACAAAAAGGAAACAGTACCGGACCTATTTAGCACGACACGCAGGCCACCAGAACGACAGCATGACAGTTGCAGCCCACAAAAAGGAAACAGTACCGGACCTATTTAGCACGACACGCTGGCCACCAGAGCGACAGCATGACAGTTGCAGCCCACAAAAAGGAAACAGTACCGGACCTATTTAACACGACACGCTGACCACCAGAACGACAGCATAACAAGATGACCAGCTACAGTTGCAGCCCTTCATGATGCTAGACGCCAGCGGGATTTGAACTCGCAACGTCCGGTTCCAAACTCGACGTTGGTTGACCAATGACTGATCTAAACAAACGCGCACCCAACTCATGCTGTAGTATGTGTGTATGACCTCCACTGTTTGACAGAAAAAAAAAGCGTGTGCGTGTGTGTGTGGGGGGGGGGGGGGGGGGGGGGGGGGGGGGGTAGGGGGGGGACAGATGGAGAACTCTACCCTTCGTATCTTCCACCTGCCGACCTCCCCCCCCCCCCCCCCCCCCCCCCCACCCCCCCCACCCCCCCCCCCCCCGACCATCCCACCTCTCCTCCTACACTCTTCCCTTCTTTACACACCCACACACACACACACACACAAACACACACTGTATATACACATCCCTCACTCTCCCACCTCATCCATTCACCCCGCCCCCCCTCTCACCCCCTCCCCCTTCTCCTCCCACCCCCCTGCAGCCTTACCTATCCGGGGCAGTGGAGACCGGGGAGGTTAATAAGGCATGAGTTCACACGCCGAACGTGGAT
This sequence comes from Conus betulinus, assembly GCA_016801955.1. Classification (NCBI taxonomy): domain Eukaryota; kingdom Metazoa; phylum Mollusca; class Gastropoda; order Neogastropoda; family Conidae; genus Conus; species Conus betulinus. Next base: position 99,431 of record JADBJO010006581.1, read on the forward strand.
TGTGTTGAAAAACGGTTATTTAACGTTTTTTATCGCTGCTCTCCCTATAATGGTCGTGGCACACGACTGGAGACACCCCCCTCCCCACCGCCCTCCCCCTCCCCTTTTCTCAGCTCCTCCCCCCAACCCCCCTCACAGTCTCAAGCTTCCCCTTGCTCACCCCCTTGCCCCCTCCGCAATGATAGGGGTGGCGGGTTGAGGGGGGGGGGGGGGGGGGGGGGGGAGTCGAAAAGCGCTCGGTGCAACATTCCCGAGTTATACACGCGAGCTCTACTATAGATTTAGAAGGGGGAGGGGGGAGTGGGGGGGGGGGGGGGGGGGGGGGGAGGGGGGGATTCGAAAAGCGCACAGTGCAACACTCCGAGTTATACAGGCGAGCTGTACTATAGAGTTAGAAGCAATTATCAAGTGCCCTGAACCCCAAGTGTAAAAAAAAAAAGCCTTTCGGAAAAGATCTCGAGTTACTCTTCATTATCATGATCAGCTCGCTATTCTTACACCCCAACAGGTTTTCGGCCTCGCAACCTGTCCCGTTTGGGCGACGACCACGCGAACTCACTCACTCACTCGCCCTCTGAACCTTTCGGGAGGAAAAAAAAAAAAAAAGGGACTTTTCGCGACAGTGGAGCAGTGACGTCACGGGCAGGTGCTCCGCCGGGTGGCACGCGCCCACCCCCGACCAGCAGCTGCCCGGGAGAGATGAACCAATCAGAACGCAGAGCGGCTTAACGAGAAGTAAGCCCCCCCCTCCCTTCCCCCCCCCCCCCCTCCCTCCCCGCGACCTTCCTTCCCGTCCCTTACTGCAGCGGTACCTTAGTAGCTGTGGCCAATTATCCCGGTTGAAGGCATACTGCAATGTATTATTCCTGGGTGTTTGATGTGATGGCCGCTCACGTCAGCCGCCCCTTCTGAGCAGATTGGCTACAGAGAGCCGAACCGAACCGGGTTGTTTTGAAGTTGTGTGTGTGTGGTGTGTGTGTGTGTGTGTGTGTGGGGGGGGGGGGGGGGGGGGGGGTTAGGGGACGAGAAACACAGCTCAGCACTGTAATTTTCATTACGTAATGGAGGAAAACGGGACTGTCACTATCTGCTTAGTAGATACTGAGTCTTAGGACAGGTTGAGTGGTCTTCAGACTCAGTTCTGGAACTTGTATTGTTTGGCCGTTGCGAAGTTTGGATGCTGCGACATTCTGACGCTGTAGTATTGAGAAGTTGTACCGTTTGAAGTTTGTCATGACCGGAAGCTGCTAATGTTTGGAGGTTGCGATGTTTCGAAGTCGTAAACTTAACTTAAGTTAGAAAGTCGTCATGTTTCAACGTTGAAATGTTTTGGAAGTCGTTAGTTTTAAAGTTGTAATGTTTGTAAGTTGCCATGCTTCGAAGGTATAATGTTTGCAGGTTGTCGTGTAATTATGTTGTAATATTTGGACGTTGTAATAGTTTAAAGTTGTAGTGTTTGGAAGTGGTCATGTTTCAGCGTTTTATGCTTGGAAGTTTGGAAGTCGTCAGGTTTTAACGTTGTAATATTTGGAAATCGTCATGTTTCAACGTTGTAATATTTGGAAATCGTCATGTTTCAACGTTGTAACGTTTGGAAATCATCATGTTCCAACCTTTGAAACACGACGATTTCCAAACATTACAACGTTTAAAACCTGACAACTTCCAAACATTACGTCAAAACATAACGATTTCCAAACATTACAACGTTGAAACACGACAACTTCCAAACGGTGCAACGTTAAAACATGACAATTTACAAAGGTTTGTGACTGTCATTTTATAATATATATTTTCCCACTTTCTTCATCTTTTTAAAAATTTCAAATCTTTGCCAAGTCATTACCATATTGATGGAAGAATTGTGTTATCCTACACTTGTTTTTCCCCCCACTACTACTTAATTGTTCAGCATTATATTGTTTGGAAGTTTTGATGTTTCAAAGTTGCAGTGTTTGGAAGTTTAGATGTTTCAGAGTTGCAATGTTTGGAAGGTGCATGGTTCAAAGTTGCAATGTTTGGAAGGTGCACGGTTCAAAGTTGTGCAATGTTTGGAAGGTGCACAGTTCAAAGTTGCAATGTTTGGAAGGTGCACGGTTCAACTTTGGAAGATGCACGGTTCAAAGTTGCAATGTTCGGAAGATGCACGGTTCAACTTTGGAAGATGCACGGTTCAAAGTTAGAATGTTTGGAAGAGGCACGGTTCAAAGTTAGAATGTTTGGAAGAGGCACGGTTCAAAGTTAGAATGTTTGGAAGAGGCACAGTTCAAAGTTAGAATGTTTGGAAGAGGCACGGTTCAAAGTTAGAATGTTTGGAAGAGGCACGGCTCAAAGTTAGAATGTTTGGAAGAGGCACGGTTCAAAGTTACTATGTTTTGAAGTTGTAGTGCTAGGACTCGGTCATAGTCGGAAACTGCAGTTGTTTGGAAGTTGCACCATTTCAAAGCTGATTTGTTTGGAAGTTATGATATTCGAAAGTTATATTGTTTCGTGGATGTAATGCTTGAAAGTTGTAATGTTGGAAAGATATGATGTTTGAATGTTGTAATGTTTCGACGTTATAATGTTCAAAGTTGTAATATTCTGGAAGTTAAGGAGCTGTAACACTCGAATTCTGTAAATTCGGAAGTCGTGAAGTTTAGAGGCTGTAACGTTAGGATTCTGTAATGTTGGGAAATTGTAATATTTGGAAGTGATATAAAATGCAGAGCTGGAGTCAAGCCGCTCCGTGTCCATCCATGAGCCGGGCACGTGGGGAAGTGGCACTGGTAGCAAGCAGGTGCCCTACAAGCAGGTGCCCTACATCTGTTCATGGTGCTGAGTACAAGTCTGAACTTCGGTGCTGACTCTGCGAAAGGGTTTGCTTTATTGATGAAAACTAACCAGAATAGAAATAAATACAAGACTGGGGCTGCGTGCAGTCGGCAGGACAGTCTTCTGTGGAGGATGATTTGGTACCCCTTTTGAATTCTGTAGTTGTGATAGCTGAAGAAGATGTGTGCATCGAAAGTGCACATGTCTGGCTGTTTCGTGTAGCGAACAAGCGTTACTTTGCACTCTGTTTTTGCTCGTTTGTTTGTTTCTTCTTAAAAAAAAAATATTGGTCGAAAATTCATTTGTCTGCTTTTTATTCTGCATTGAGCAAGCGTTGTCTTGCACCCTGTGTTTGTTTGTTTGCTTAGATTCTTAAAAAAAAAAAAAAAAAGTAAAAAAACAAAAGGGTCACCAGCACGCCTTAGCAATTTTGATGACAAATTATCATTATTTGAGAGAGGGAGGGAGGGAGGGAGGGAGTCAACAGAACTGTGACTAGTTCCTTGTCATGTTTCCATGAGCATCAGACATTTATTACCAACACACAACACAAACTTCTATCAACCGTGTGTCCTGCATTTCACCGCGCTATATTCATGACAGCAAACATTAACAACAACAACAACAACAACAATACACAACAACAACAACAACAAACACGAAACATGTATATGCAATGTAATCGCTGCAGGATTTGCTGTTCTTGTTGATGGCAGAGATGAATGCAGGGGTTATACCTTTCCTTGTTGTTTTGGGGGTGTGTGTGTGTGTGCGCGCGCGCGTCTGTGTGTGTGTGTGTGTGTGTGTGTGTGTGTGTGGCGTTGTGCGCGCGCGCGCGTACTTGCGTGCGTACGTGTGTGTGTGTGTGTGCGCGTTTAGTATACTGCAATATAGCGTGTCACAGTCCTACAAACTAAGATCTCTGAAATAAGATGAACCACAGAGAGAGTGGGAGGCTGGTTGAGGAGGAGAATGAGGATGACACACAAGAAGGGGAGAAGGGAAAGGGCAGGGGATGGAAAGGGTGGGGTGTGTGTGTGTGGGGGGGGGGGGGGGGGGGGGGTGAAAGCTGACGTGTGAATTCAGCCTCTCCTCTGATAACTCAGAAAGCCTCAGTAATCATAGTGACAGAGCAAGAAGTTTGCTTTTCGCAAATCCCCTATCCGCGAGATGGCTGGGGGGGATACGATCAGCCCCGCACGTGCCTCGATCCCATGGCAACCCCAAACATGTGATCTCTCCCAGCCAATCGGAAACGGCAGATGTGGCACGCGCCAGCACGCGACAGCACGCGCTCCCTTGGGGTCACGCCGTCTCCTCACGTCCCCCTCCCCCCCGTTCCCTCCCAACCTCTATGGAGGCGGTCGGGTCGTGTGAGTGGTGGGGGTTCAGCTTGTGTACAGCCTGTATTTCAAATATTCATACCAACGACCCATGATTTCGTAGGAAAACCGGAGGATGAGGGGAAAGGACGAAAGAGGAGGGGGAGGGGGGGGGGGGAGGGGGGGGGGGGGGAGAGTATAGCAAACAATATACTCAGAGAGGGGGGACGGGGAGGAGAGGGGGTAGGGGTGGGTGGGAAGGAGGAATCAGTTGTGTGGGCAAAGAGGGTAGGGAATGGGTGTAGAAGCTTCAGAGAGTAAAAGGGGGGAGGGGGGAAGCCGAGGGTCGAGGGAAGGAGAGGAGTTAGTGTGCCAGGCGGAAGGAGAAGGAAGAAAAGACCTGGGGAGGGGGGGGGGGTTGAAGGGAAGGGGGACGGGGGGGGGACGGCACATGTTTGGAAGCCAAAGCAGCTGTTTGGTTTTAACCCTAAGCAGAAGAATAACAACAGCGAAGAGAAAACAGCGAGCCAAAAGCTGCTAGCCGGTCGACACCGTTACAAGACCCTGTCGTTCGAGTGTTTGAATTTGGACAGTTGGGGGGGGGGGGGGGGGGGGGGGGGGGGGAAGGGGGGGGGGGAGAAGGGCGAAGGGGGGTGGGGCGGTGGGTGTCTTCCCCCGTTTTCATGTCCACCATCTTAGCTATCCACAGCCACTCTACCCCTCTCCCCCCTCCCCCCCGCTCCCCCCCCCCCCCCCCCCCCTCCGCCCGCCCCTTCTTGTTTTCCTCCTTATCAGTTACGGGCTTAACACTAACACTGATACTTCGTTTTTTATGCTTTCCCCCATTTATTTAGTTTAGTTTAGTTTAGTTTCATTTTATTTCATTGTTGCTGTGACACACACAGGACGTGCAGGAAGATGTGAACTGTAGTGGAGAGCAAAACCAGGAAAGATACTTCCCGCCCCAAACAAACTTCAAGGTGCACCGTTTACATATCCATCGCTCTAAAATGAATCAGGTTAGTCAGCTTAGAGTTATGGGGGACGTATTTTCTCTCTCCGTGGGAGCAACACTTGCCTCCCTTATATGCTCTTTGATGTGCTAGGAAAAAAAACAAACCTACCGGAAGTTAAGGCTGGTGAAGTACAACGAGGAAAACAAGACTGCTAGTGGTCTCTCCTATTAAACAACCCTTAACCAAACTTTGGCCCAAACACTGACAAGCATTTTATTTAAGTTGATAAGAGAGGAACATATGTAATAAAAAAAGACATAGATGACAGCTACAATAAATATGTAAGTGAATAGTCACACACGGGACAAATATAAGAGCATCGGTACAGTACTGTATGCCTTTCTCTTTCTTTTTCAAATTTTTAAATTAATATTCAATTTTCCAAAGAGTACATGACATAAACACACACACACACACA
>JADBJO010006581.1:110000-115000 GCA_016801955.1 Conus betulinus
GCAATAAAAAAAAAATCTGATCAAAACCAGAATCTGCCTATATACAGAGAGAGAGAGAGAGAGAGATGGAGAGAGAGAGAGAGAGGGCGAGAGAGAGAGAGAGAGAGAGAGAGGAGAAGGAGAGGAGAGAGACAGACACACACACACACACACACACACACACACACACACACACACACGTATATATATATATATATATATATATATATATATATATATATATATATTTTGTGTGTGTGTGTGTGCGTGCGTGCGTGCGTGCGTGCGTGTGTGTGTGTGTGTGTTCAAAACTTGGAGGTTAAGGTTGAAGTCCCATACCCAATGGTCACCGAAGCGGTGAACTGTCAGATGCTCACGTGTCTAGGGGCACGGCATAAGGGAAAGGCGGAGCCCACCCCTCTGCTCCCACCGGCCCTTAACCCCTTGAACTGATCACTTACCCGTTTATTACAGGATGGACAGAGTTTCTTTTCAAGCCGAAAAATGTTCCGACCCTCTTTGTCATTCAGAACTTGTTCTGTTAAAACTTTTGATGCTCTGTTCAACATTTTGATGCTCTGTTCAAACATTTTAATGCTATGTAATCGTGCAAGATCCCAAATACAGTCTGTATGAGCACATATACTTTTCACAATTTTCTCTCTCAGTTCTTTTTCTGTATCTGGAAGTCCTGTCTAATGTATACTTCGTATCCTGTCTAGTTACTGTTGAAGTACTACTAGTGGCAGTACTACAGCCTATAGGCGTGATATATAACACCGACACATTTTAAGAAGAGTAGCCAGTTAGTATTACCACCACCACACCAACCATTCCCCACCCACACCCACCACCCATTCCCCATAGGGTGATTTGTGCTCGAGCCATATTCTCTTCTCTCTCTCTCTCTCTCTCTCTCTCTCTCTCCTCTCTCTCGTTGTAGTGTTAGGGGTAGTAGCCGTAGTAGCAGCACCAGCAGCAACAGCAGTAGCAGCAACAGCGGCAATAGAAGCAGTAGCAGCAACGGTAACAGCAGTAGCACTTACAGTTGTATTAAGTCATCGTCGTCGTCCAAGTGGTAGTAACAGAAGTGGTAGTAGCAGACACAGTAGTAGTAAAACGTCGGGAGAGAAGAGGGTAAAAGTTTGATATTCTATATCCTGTACTTTATCTGTCTGTGTCCGTGGCGATAACTGACCCCCCTCTTTTTCGTAATTTTGATTTTCTCCAATAAATTCTTTCGAAATTGACCTAAAAGCAATATATATATATATATATATATATATATATATATATATATATATATATATATATATATATATATTGCTTTTAGGTCAATTTCGAAAGAATTTATTAGAGAAAATCAAAATTATATATATATATATATATAAATATATATATATATATATATATATATATATATATATTTATTTTTTAGGTCAATTTCGAAAGAATTTATTAGAGAAAATCAAAATTACGAAAAAGAGGGGGGTCAGTTATCGCCACGGACACAGACAGATAAAGTACAGGATATAGAATATCAAACTTTTACCCTCTTCTCTCCCGACGTTTTACTACTACTGTGTCTGCTACTACCACTTCTGTTACTACCACTTGGACGACGACGATGACTTAATACAACTGTAAGTGCTACTGCTGTTACCGTTGCTGCTACTGCTTCTATTGCCGCTGTTGCTGCTACTGCTGTTGCTGCTGGTGCTGCTACTACGGCTACTACCCCTAACACTAAAAAATCTGTTAAAATAGTATGGTAAAAGGAAGTTTTAAAACTTCCTTTTACCATACTATTTTGACAAATATATATATATATATATATATATATATATATGATCAAACAAGTTCCATTTCTGTTAGGGTGGCTTCCTATCCCCCCCCCCCCCCCCCCCCCCTTACCACCACTTTAGCCCTAACCCGTCCTGTAGTAACTTTAACAATAGTTGTGGTAGGCTATGATGAGAGATGGTGACAAAAAGTTTTTTGATACTCGACAAAATACATTTTTCTTCGAGTCCGGCATAAAAGCAATCCTCCCCCCCCCCCCCCCCCCCCCCCCCCCCCCCCCCCTGCGCTTCTCCTTTCATTTTCGATGTCGTTGAGTTTAGTTGGTCCCGTGTACCAACCTAATCGCCCCCCCTCCCCCCTCCTCCCCTTTTCCCTCCTCTTCCTATTTCCTTCCCAAACACTCCGCTCCTTATAATCAGTAGTAGAAGCGGCACTAGCAAGCTGAAATAAGACGTAGTAGTAAAAAAAAGTTGTTTTGATACTCTACAATATAATCTTCTCTCTGGACGTAACAAGAAAAGCAATGACACCACCCCCGCCTCCCCCCACTCCTACCAACATCCTTTCCGACCTCCCAAGGTTCGTTGAAGTTGAGTTGGTGCGCCTGACACTCCCCACCCCTCACCCCCTACTCCCTATCAGCAGCGCTTGCCCACCCCTACCCCCTTGTAGTTTTGAAACTTTGAATACGTGTACTGAAGGTGAACGAAGCAACAGAGTAGAGCAGGCGCTCTTTTTACAGACAGAGGGGAGGACAGAGAGGCGCGCGCAATTTGTCCCCCCACCACACTTCAAAATCCACCCGGCCGATGGCCCCCAGTATCAAGCCCACGGCCGGGGGGGGGGGGGGAAATCAAAAGAAGCGAAAGGTCGGAGGGGCAAGGAGTGTGGAGGGGGAGGAGGGGGGGGGGGGGGGGGGGGGGGGGGGGGCTCGTGCCACCTGTCGCCACATACCTCGTGGCCCAACCAGCTCCTGCCCACCTGCCTGAGCCACTGGCGGTGATAGTGGGTGGTGGTGCCTTTGCTCTCTCTCTCTCTCTCTCTCTCTCTCTCTCTCTCTGTTCATCAAAGGGTCGGTCTTCGTGCCGCCCCAAGTCCCCCGCGTGCTTCCTCTTCGTGATGCTTCGCCGCCTGTTGATCCGCTGGTGCCACGTGGCTTAGGACCTTAAGGGAGAGGGGTGGAGGGAGGGGGGGGGGGGGGGGGAGCGGGGGGGATGGAGTCGGAAGGGATAGGGGTGGGTGAAGAGGGTATATGGGGGGGGCAGGAGGGAAGAGTAGAGGTCGGAGAGAGGAAGGGGGGGGGGGGGGGGAGGGAAGGGGGGGGAGAGGGAGAGAGGGGGGGGGGGAGAGATGGAGGAGGGAGGGAAGGAGAGATGGGTAGGGGACATCAGAAGAGACACGGCGGACATGATAGGGGGTGTGCATGCTCAACCTGATACTGTTGTGGTAGGATGATAACACTGCTGGTACTTCTACTGCCACTACAACTACTGCTACTGATGATGATAATGATAACAACGACGACGGCAGCAACAACAAAAACAACAATCGCGATATTAATAACGATGATGATGATGATGATAATGGTAATAATGATAAATAAATAAGCGGTATTGTATTTGTCAGCCGGGGCAAAGAGGACACCGTAAGGGAAAATCGTGATTACACATGTGTCAGCTCAACTCGACCAAAACGAAAGAAGGCCCAAATCTTTCATTCTTTACGGTTATGTTATTCAGACCGCTTTTAATCCAAAATGTAAGTGCACCATTGTGTATGACGGTTGGAATCCACAGTTGTCAACGGCAAAGTTCCAGTTCCACACAGTTAGGGCAAAGCGTCCTTCAGGCTTTTTACCCCGCACATACTGGGCGTTTTAGCCCCACGCATATTGTCTGGCCAAATGGTTGCAGTAAAACAAGGATCAAGCCACCAGTATCAGCAGAAATCGAATTTCATTTTATTTTTAATATGGAAGGTTTTAAAGCAAGGTTCAAACAGCCCTTGCCAATATCAGCTTAGCAGACACAAATCGCATTGATTGATTATTTGAACAAAAAGGGAAGTGGACTTTGATTCAAGAAACTTAGTGAATTGGCATACTCTGGAATATACAATGCATCACTCGGCCAACCGGAATGCGGTGATTGTGACTGATCATAATGTATCTATCAGCGATTCAGAATACTCTGATATTGATCACCTTGATTCCCACTAAGTCACTGTCAGGGTGTTCTGGTTGACAGTTATACTCAGATATTGATCACCTTGATTCCTAATAAGTTACTATCAGAGTATACTGATTTGCAGTTCGGACAAATGAGAAGACGTCAGACCAGGGGTGCAAACATCATGAGCCTATTTCTTGCAAATCTGTTTGTCTGGAATTTCTCAAGATCAGCAGGTTCCTTTGTTGGTAGGGGACCCCACAGAAGTAGACAGGCTTGTTCCTTGCTTGCTGCTGTATCAAACCCAGATCTGGGTGGTGCTTCAAGAAACCCTGCAGCCAGTCTCTTCCTGGAAGTCCGGTTCTGTACTTCAGCGATGATGCTACATACCCATCCTCCCACTTACGTCCACAGCAAGACGATGGACAGCTGTCGCTGTGAGTCCAACCAGGGTCCCATCGCCTTCCAATACAACCTGCATTGCAGCTTGCAGCCTATATACTCCGTATCTTTCCCCCCTTTCCCAGTTCATCTCTCTCTCTCTCTCTCTCTCTCTCTCTCTCTCTCTCTCTCTCTCTCTCTCTCTCTCTCTCTCTGTGTTTGTCTTTCTGTATATGTCTGTCTGCCTCTATCTCTCTGTCTATTGGTTTTCTTTGTCAATTCTTGTCAATTTCTATCTCTCCTCCTCTCTCTCTCTATCTCTCTCTCTCTCTCTGTGCAATTCTCTCTCTGTCTCTCTCTCTTTCTCTCAGCCTCTCTCTCTCTCCTATCCTCTCTCTCTCTCTCTCCTCTCTCTCTCTCTCTCTCTCTCTCTCTCTCTAATGGTTCAAATGTCTTCATTGCCATGTCTGATATGTTTGTCCATTGTCCGTTTTGTTATTGTATTGATTAATGATTGTTAATGGTTTCATTGTTTTCATTACATTGTACATTTCTCATTTCTACATAAACATTGCTTCGCGTCTCTCTTTTTTCATTATTGTGATTGATATTTATACTTTTTTTTGTGAGGGCAGGATGAACAAAAGCTGTAAAGCTTATTCTGTAATC
>JADBJO010006581.1:127500-130839 GCA_016801955.1 Conus betulinus
GTGTATAGAATAGAATATAACAGAATAGAAGAGATTTTATTGTTATGAAACCTTAGGGTTTATGAGACACAATATGGGTATCATAGAAGAACAAAGCAGTGATACACAAACAATCAAACTGAGGTCACCGTGACATAAGGGCTTGAAGCAGGGCAGAATTCGATTTTTTTTTTCAAATGTTGATTGATAAGGATGAGGATGACGACGATGATATGACGGATTTCCATTCCGGTTTGAGGCTGCATGACAGGGCTGTACTCTACGCTTATTTTCATAATACATCCCGGCGTCAACCCGGCCCGAGAGATACAGACACCTGCAGTGTTGGTCAGGGACATTGAGCACGCTGTCAGAAATGCAGCCATGAAGTGGATGAAACTCGACTGTGTCTTTCCAGTGAAGCCCATGACCAAACTCAACTGTGGGTGTAAGCCGGTCGGGCGAGAAGAATCTCACATGTAAAGGGTTGTGATCAGAATCCATCCCGTGATCTCCCTACCGGAAGTCCGCGACGATAACCACTTAGCCTTGGTGGATGGTCTGGCCTGGACAATTTACTGCCATTGTGATTATATAGATAGTGGACATGACCTTTTTTTTTTTTTTTTTAAGTAAGCCTCAAGACAGCAATTCCTTATGATAACATCATGTTTACCTAATAAACCGAAGAAATAGAAACAAAAATGTCTTCTCCGAAGACGTGGAGATGCATTTCTTTTTTTTTTTTTTTTTTTTTTTTTTTTTTTTTGCAGGAAAACTACCTAAGTGGCGATGTTTGCTCGAATTCATTAGAAAATAGATTACAAGGGGGAAAAAAGTCAGTCACGCACATTGAACAGGAAAAGAAAGAAACAACATTTGAAAAACGTGCTTGAGGGTCCCTAACAGTAAGCAAATACAACACACTCTGCTGAAGAACGGAGGGGAGGGGGGGGGGGGGGGGGGGGGTAACAGCAACGGAAAAGACAACCACACACGCACACAGCATGCTCAAGGATACAGACACCCATTTTTACCCTGCAAGATCTCACAACACACGCTGCATTTAGCTCCTCCTCCCCCCCCCCCCTCCCCCCCACTCAACCGCGGCACGACACCCACCATTCCAATGAAACAATGGGAGGGGGGGGGGGGGGGAGTAGGAAAGGGTGGTAAGGGAGGGCAAACACAAATTACTCGACCCACCTCCTCACCCCCAAACATCACAGTCTGTAAAATCGACCAGTCAGCTTGATCAGATCTTCCTCCGTAGCAACGTCATTTATTAAGGGAGGAAGAAGAGGGGTGGGGAGGGAGAGGATGGGGGGAGACACGTTCGTGGCATGTGGCATGTAAGGTTATCGTATGCCTTACCAACATCGCCCTCCTCCCCCTCCCCCCCCCCCTCCCGCGCCCACCCCTCCTCCACTGTCTCCCGTTCCTTAACGACCACGCCGTTGAAAACACAATGAATGCATACATAAACAAAACACCTCCAGAATCATCTAACGTTTGTCAATTAAAAAAAAAAATATGTGTGTGTGTGTGTGTGTGTGTGTGTGTGTGTGTGTGTGTGTGTGTGTGTGTGTGAAACATAAAACCTTCATTAAGAAAAGGACAACTCTCACTTGTCTATTCATCTATATCTATCTATCTGTCTATGTGTGTTTGTGTATGTATATATGAGCTGTTCACGTATGCACGCAGTCATGTGAAGAAATGTGCAATATCCAATATCATCCTTCATCCCACATTTTGATTCTCTGCTGCATTTAGGCCGATAAAGTGAGAAAAAATTATCTGATTTAAAAACAATTATTGACACCCCCCCCCCCCCCCCCCCCCCCCAAACAAACAAACAGAGGCATGAATAATCATACGAACCCTCCTCGCCCCTCCCCCTCCCCCATAAAAAAAAAAAAAAAAAAGAAACGAAAAATAAATAAAAGAGCGACGAATGTTGGTGGCGACTGCTCCCTCTCTTCCTTCAATCCGCTTACCTGATATCCGGACCTTCAACACAGGTAAATCAGTGGGAAGATCGATGTGTGTTCAGTGTGTGGCCTCTGGTCGAGCAGAGAGTCGACAGGGTGGGAGGAGGGAGGGAGAGTGATGCTGTGTGACGTCACACACTCAACTGGTTGATTGTCTTTCATAATGCTGACTTACATGTACATGAATATGTCTGTCTGTCTGTCTGTCTGTCTGTCTGTCTGTATGTATGTATGTATGTATGTATGTATGTATGTATGACCAAATAACCAGGTTCATCAGCAAAGGACGTCTACAGCTGCTGGAGACCAATGCAATGAACAACTACTACTATCCTGATACTTACCGGAGAGAGTGCTCTTTGTGTGGGTTTCGTTCTGACACAAACTCCCATGCCTTGAATGGATGTCGTCAACTGAGGGGCCTCTACACACAAAGACACGACAGATGCGTTGAGATCATCAGAAAGGAGCTACAGAAATGCATTGCGACGGATTTTGTGGATGTTTTTCAAAATAGGCCTGTCTCTATAAACGGTGTTGAAGATCTACCAAGGCTGAAACCTGATCTATGCTTCATCGATCATCGAAACTCGGTGGAATTCGTCATCGAGGTTTCAACCCCATTTGACACATTCATACAAACATGCTATGAGAGCAAAATATCAAAAGTACATGCCTCTTTGCTATGCACATAGTGATGCCGGATTTAGCACGAAAGTGGTTGTTCTTGTAATAGGTTCACTAGGCATAGTTCATAAAAGAGTGGTTTCAGGCCTTTTCAATGTTAGGACTGCCCATAACAAAATGTAAACAACTCGCAAAATACTTGAGCATGTCTGTCATGATTGGGTCAAGGCGTGTTTGGTCAAGGCGGAATCACCTCATGAACCAGCATTGAAACTGACAGATGTTGACTTTCAAACTGTGCTTTAAATAATATCAGCTGACTAAAGCACTGACAGACAAAGAATTGGAGCCAGCCGGAGAGAGAAAGGACGTGGGGACAGAGAGAGAAAGAGGGGAATAATATATATATATATATATATATATATAGAGAGAGAGAGAGAGAGAGAGAGAGAGAGAGAGAGAGGAGAGAGAAAGAGAGAGAGAGAGAGTATGTGAAAGATAACGTTTATCGATACGCCTACAATCTGGACTACTGTGCATTTTTGTTGATTTGACAAGTTGATGCATGAAAGTAATTGATATGTATGTATGTATGTATGTATGTATGTATGTATGTATGTATGTATGTATGTATGTGTATCGGGTGTATGCATCTTTGAATTACATATATATATATATATATATGTGGGTGTGTGTATATATATATATATATGTATGCATCCTTTATGAAGTGGTGTGT
>JADBJO010006582.1:0-20000 GCA_016801955.1 Conus betulinus
GCCATAATCAATCATTATTTGTGTCAGAAATACACCAGAATAGTGCAATGCAAAATGACAAAAACACATATATACCGAGGTTAGGAAAATGTAAAATGGTTAAAGCAAAAACGTAGTTATGAAATGCATGTGAGTTTAAAAGAAAACAAAAAAGACAGATGATATAGACTGTTCTTGTTATGATATAATGAGACCTGATCTCTTTTGTTAGTCAGCTGGAACTGTTTTTCTGAATTGGTGAGATTTTTGCCCGTGTGACTGTTTTTAACCGTAGTGTCAAGGTAGCCACCATCCACCAACAGGAATGATGTCTGCAGCAGTGTACATGTGTTTGATTTGCATGTTATTCATCCCACAGCAGTGTACATGTGTTTGATTTGCATGTTAATTGTTATTCATCCCACTGGCTGTTGATGGCCTGGTCTGTGTGGAAAGATGGCATGGGCTTCAGTGCGCATGCGTGATGTTTAAAAAAAAAAAAAAATTTTTTCTTTTTTGCTGTCCCATCTTCTGTACCACATCAATGGCAGTATAAACCACACCACTGAAACCCTGTCCACAGCCACATCCAGTCAGTCCCGCCGCAGCCCCGGCACCGGCAATCCATAGGGAGCAGTCGATGTCAAGTCATCAAGAGGCAACCCACTGGTGGAGACACTGCACCACTGCCGAGTCACTTTGGTGTTCAGTGCACCTGTTCTGATCCAGCTTACGTATACCACAACCCCCTTTTCTGTTCTGTATTTTATAACATATTTAGGTAGACCATCATAGTGTCAGATAAAATGTGAGTGTTTCAGGTGCTGTTATTGTTTCAGATGCTGTTGTCAAAATCCACTTTTGAGGGTTGTATTCCAACTGGAAATTTGTCACCAAAAATCACCATCAAAACACCACTGTGTCTGTGTGTTTGACACACAATTGTTTTCCGACATTGTTTTTGGTGCATTGTAGAACAAGACATTTTCATGCCTTTGTTAACCTTCAGTTCATCTTGTGTACCTGAGTTCTTTGTAACTGTAGTTTTTATTGCTTTCAATTTTAAACAAAATATGTGCCACATTGTCTCCATAGTGAATGTATGCTTGCCTTCCTTAGTATTTACTCCATTGCCCAATTCATTTGGGATTGCTTTCAATTTTAGTGAAACTGTATTTGCATGAATGTGATTTTATGACTTAATAAAGGTGAGAGTGATAATGTGTCTGTGTGGGTGTGATTTTATGACTTGGTAAAGGCGAGAGTGACAATGTGTCTGTGTGGGTGCGATTTTATGACTGACAAGGATGAGGGTGAAAGTGCATCTGTTTTGAAGAGCCAGTGGATTCTTCATTCTATGACTGACCTCTACATTTCCCACCAACCACAGTGTCCCAGTCCCGCACATGTGTGGTGTTGGCAAATCTGAGTGATACTAACAACACTAAGTGCACGTGGACCCCATGGGACTGTGATCCTGGTGTTCCTGCCAGTCCCCACCCCCTCAGCTCAGTTCTGCAGGCAGCAGATGACCACGCTGCACGCTGGACCTGACCACACACCACTGGACACAATGGTGGCAGTTCCAATCTTACATGCTGAGCAGTGGACACAATGGTGGCAGTTCCAGTCTTACACACTGACCAAAATGCCAATCCTATGTTGGGCAAAATGCCAATATTTCTATGCCGGGCAAAATGCCAATATTTCTATGTCGGGCAACATGCCAATATTTCTGTGTCCGGGCAAACATGCCAATATTTCTATGTTGGGCAAAATGCCAATATTTCTGTGTTGGGCAAAATGCCAATATTTCTGTGTTGGGCAAAATGCCGATATTTCTTTGTTGGGCAAAATGCCAATATTTCTGTGTTGGGCAAAATGCCAATATTTCTATGTTGAGCAAAATCCCAATACTTCTATGATGGGAAAATGCCAGTATTTCTATGATTGGCAAAATGCCCACATTTCTGTGTTGGGCAAAATGCCAGTACTTCTATGCTGTGTAAAATGCCAGTATTTCTATGCTGGGCAAAATGTCCATATTTGTCTGTTGGGCAAAATGCCAATATTTCTTTGTTGGGCAAAATGCCAATATTTCTATGTTGGGCAAAATGCCAATATTTCTGTGTTGGGCAAAATGCCAATATTTCTATGTTGAGCAAAATCCCAATACTTCTATGATGGGAAATGCCAGTATTTCTATGTTTGGCAAAATGCCCACATTTCTGTGTTGGGCAAAATGCCAGTACTTCTATGCTGTGTAAAATGCCAGTATTTCTATGCTGGGGAAAAATGTCCATATTTGTCTGTTGGGCAAATGTCCATATTTGTCTGTTGGGAAAAATGCCAATATTTGTCTGTTGGGCAAAATGCCAATATTTGGGGAAAATGCCAATATTTGTCTGTTGGGAAAAATGCCAATATTTGTCTGTTGGAAAAATGCCAATATTTGTCTGTGGGAAAAATGTCCATATCTGTCTGTTGGGTCCCAGTAGAGTGGTAAAACACGTGGCAACAATGGGCGCCGCCATGTTTCTCGTAGAAAAGGAAGTCTCGCGAGAACGTGATTTCCTTCTTCCTGTAGCCATTTTCTACCGTCTGCAAAAAAAAACGAGTCGATGCGTGCCGTGGTTCTCGAGTTACGAATTTTTAAAGTTTTGAAGTCGAAATGCTGTTTTTCACCATGGCTAACCTTGATTTCTGCCGTTCTATAATGAGATTTAGTGATGGAGATACTGTGATTTGTAGATTTTACGGCATAAGACTTAGTGAAAGGGGCTGGGTAATGAAGCTTAGAGTGACCTAGATTTCGACTGGGATGAGGTTCCAGGTATGATGAAAACGATTCGGAAGAAAGTTCTGAAGAAGAAGATTTTTTTTTCCCCCCCCGAGTAAATGGCTCATGTGACATTCTTCAAACTTACGATATAGCATATATATATATTCGTAGGAATTTTAAAAATTATTTTCATTTCATTCTTTCCTTTCCTCTCTTTTAAATTATTTTTTTTAATTGGGTAACCATGTTCAAATTAATCTAACATACGCAGGACACCACCTACTAAGCACCCTACTGACGACAATAATTGCTTAGTCGCGGAGCCGGCGTGAGTGAGCCCTCCCCCCGGAGGGCGCCACCACGTCGTCCAACGACAGCCCCCATGGACCCGCTGATACCGGTGACCCCGACGGAACCAAACCAAGGCCACAGACATGGAGAGGACATCGAAACTGAGGTCACCATGAGAGCAGGCATGAAGGGCCACACAGAACTTGAGACATTTTTTTTTTTTTTTTTTAAATGATCGATCGAATGAGAGGATGATGAAGATGATGCTACGGATTTCCATTTCGGTCTGAGACTACATGACAGGGCTGTACTCTACGCTTCCTTTCATAGTATATCCCGGCGTCAACCAGGCCCGAGAGACACAGGCACCTGCAGTGTTGGTCAGGAAATTTGAGCAACACTCTCAGAAACGCATCCATTAAGTGGATGAAACTCGACTGTGTGGGTCCCAGTCTTCCCAACTGAGCCCGTAGCAAACTCAACTCTGGGTAGGAGCCGGTCGGGGGGCAGAAAAAACCCACATGACTCTGATGGGATTCGAACCCACGACCTCCCAGCCGGGAGTCCGCAACGCTAACCACTTCGCCCGGCGTCAAATGTTTTCATAAAGTACACACTCAATACTTATCATCCATCACAATCTCAGCTGAAGAATACATTCATACATGCACAACGCAACGTTTTCTTAGCCATTTTATTAAATCCTGAAATGGTGTGAATAGAAATGTACATACTGTCTTGTCATTCACCCTTACATAGTTCACAGGTGATCTGCTCTTCATTTCATAGCAATCAAAATCTTTACATGCCCCTTCAAGGGTGTACATACAAATCGCAGAATCAATGACAAACAAACCACAGACGTCAACTCCAAATCATAATGTATACATCTTTTCACTGCTGCACATCAGTCACTGAATCAATACATCAGGGCACATGAAATTCAACAAATTCAAATACGTAATCGGTCCCTCCACTCACTCAGATATCAGTCCCTTGGCCATCCACTGATCCAGTCAATCAGCAACACTAGCTCAAACCACACAATGATGTCTGGACCCATGTCCCCAATGAAGACCATCCACAGAACACACTGTTCACCACAACACTACACACCATAAAGACCACAACACACAAACACACTGTTCACCACAACACTACACAGTTAAAGACCATACACACACAACACACTGTTCACCAAAACACACTACACAGTTAAGACCATACACACAACACACTGTTCGTCATAACACTACACAAAATACAAAGACTATACACAAAACACACTTCACCAAAACACTACACAATAAAGACCATACACAGAACACACTGTTCACCACAACACTACACGATAAAGAGCAACACACACACAACACACACTGTTCACCACCAAACACTACACAATAAAGAGCATACACAGAACACGCTGTTCACCACAAAAAACGGAAGATGAACAATATGTTGGCTGACAGCACATCAAGAAGTGGAGGAGTGGGGTGACCCCAGAGCAAACAGCGTATTGCACAGTCATTAGTAAACACACACACACACACACTCCGCCAGGACATGTACAGTGAATGGTGAAGTGCAGTAATGTTCTTAAAGAGAAATGACAGTCTGTCATTGCGCAGTGTTCAAAAGAGAGCCAGACAAAGAGTTCTACTGAGGAAAGACAAAGATGTGTTGCAAGTCTCCATCCCCTCCTCTTGCTTTTGGGCCCCAGATCACAAAACAAAAAAGTAAAAAAAAAGTATGAATAACGCAGTGTGGGCCAACAGACATGGTAGACAGGGCACATGAGCAAGCAAGTTTAACTCTGGTCATGCATACAATACAGGGCACCTGACCTTACAATTTTAACTCTGGTCATGCATACAACACAGGGCACCTGAGCAAACAATTTTAACTCTGGTCATGCATACAATGTCGTTACCAAGTCAACGACAGAAAAGCTGCTGATATCTCTAGGACGAGAGAAAAGTGAATTTCCTAAATCCAAAACAAACGAGAAAGTTGAAAACTGCAGAAAAAAAACAGACAACACTCTAACAGGGAGTGGGAAATGGGAACTGGAGGTGAGGGGAAGGGAATGGGGGAGGTGGGGGGGGTGAGGGGTGGAGCCAGATAGACAAAAAGTCTAAGCGAGTAACATAAAAGCCAGGATTTTTGCTTCCTCGCACATTTGCGCATAATGGAAACAAAAACTGGAAATCAGGGAACACATTTTTCTTCGGGCAAGGCATCAATCATCAACACAAAAACAAAACAAACAAAAAAAAAAAAAAAAAGAAAAAAACAAATAAACAAAACCTAAAAAAGAAAGAGAGGAAAGCGGCAACTGAATTCTCAGCATTCTGGACATATGTTTGGTAGCTAGCACTTGATCCTGAGGTTGCCAAGCGTTCTCCCCAAAAGCGGCCTTAACCATTTCATCCAACCAATTACGTAAGGCCTTGAAAGCCAGCTAATGTCAAACTGTGAGGTTGTAAATCTGTAAGACTTCAAAAATCATTTTGAACAAACGGTCCTAAATTCTGTTGGGACTGAAAAGGGGGACAAAACATCACACAACTTTTAGATTTGCTTCAGATTTCAAGTTGACATTGTCAAAAAGAAAATAATCTATTTTCCAGACTTTCAGGGACTTGGGGCTTTTCCCAGTGAAAACCATGGAAAGTAGAGATGTGCAGGCGAGGACACCACCAATTCGTAAAAACACCTAACCACAGAGGGACATCTGTGCCTTATTTCTGTAGTTGCTCTGTCCAAAGCTCTCACTGCTCGAAGTCCAGCCAACCACAGGGTCATATCACTTCTCTCAGGACCGGACTGGACATGCAGGAAAGAAACATCACAGTTTTTCTGTCATGAGAAAAGAAAATGATTTAACAATACATACGTCACATACAGCAGCTCACAACGTAGTAGGTTAATTCGCATCCACACAGGTGACACTTTGAAAATCTAAAAAACTGAAAATGAGGCTGGGGTCCAGGGGGGCCGCCCAGGCCCAGGCAGCGTATAGGGGCAGTGCCCCGCTGGGGGGTCCAGGGGGCAAAGCCCCCTGGGCCGATAGAGAGCACTTCCTCATTTCCACTCATCTGCTACAGTGCTGCTTCGGTCATATTATCGCCGATTCAACTGTTTTTAAAAAAAAAATTTTGGGGGGGGGGGGGGAGGGGAATAAGGAAACTTGAAAAACGGAATTTCCGTCTGGGGCTTTGCTGAGAAAACGGATTTCAGTCACCCAGACGGAAGAGTGGCGCCGATGCATCCAGCAGCGATTCAGACTAGGCCATGCTGGGTGCTTGGTTAAGGATACCTTTTGTGTGTAAAACGTATTTCCCCATCAGTATCGTTACAAAAAACACAAAAACAAAAAAAAAAAAAAATACATATATATAAAAACTACCCTGTTGGCTCACAGCTCTTTAAGAAATGGCCAGCCAGTGCATATGCCACAATCTGAAATCTGACTATACTGTCACCAGCTCACTACAATAGCGCAGCTAGAGCAAGGGCAAGTAAATCCAGAGGACAAAGAAGCAGACTGGGGAAAAGATCCACAAAAAGGCACAGTCTCAGACAGGATACACTGTGAGGGAAAACAACAAATTTCTAGCCTACAATTTCCAGAAAGTTTTCATTCATTACCCGAGACAGTTCCTGGCATTCGCATGTGGCTCTTTCTAGGTGCAGCACCAGATTTCCTATTCCTGCACTAACCAGGAACATCAGCCACCATAACACACTTTCTGATAGTTTCTCCTTACGTGTAGCACCGGTGAGTTCCATGCTCTTAACTGATCTCCTTGCCTTGCGCCATGAACTTGTAGTAGGTCTGGTTGGTGAACGGTACACCTTGACTCAGCTGCTGACGCAGTTCTTCATAGCTGTTGTTGAAGAGGCGCACATTCTCTTCGAACTCCTGGTCCACGCGGGCACTCCTGATGCACTGCTGTTCCATGAACTCGTCCATCACGTGCTGACGAGCTTCTCGTTGGGTCTTTAGGTAATCAGACTCTGTCTGGAAAAGAAGCAGCCAAGGGCGGTAATGCTGGGGAAAGATCTGTTGCGATTGGGAATGAACAGATCAAAACAAGGTTGGGGTTGAGTAATGACTGTACTTACTCTATTTCTTTCCCTCTGCCAGTTTATTACACACACACACACACATGCACGCACACACACAGAGGCACAGATACACACACTCAACAAACAGACACACACGTTATGTACGTGAATACACATCAATATCTGGGCATACATGTCACCAACATACATACATACACAGACACACATGAGTGTGTGTGTGTGAGTATGTATCAACATCTGCACATTCAAGTGGTTACCATTAAAAAAAAAAAAATATATATATATATATATATATATATATATATATACACGTACACCTACAGGGTTATTAAGAACTCGTCCATCCCTTCTCATCCTCACACACACACACACACACACACACACACTGACTGACTGAAACCATTCACTGTCATATTAACATACTGTACTGACATTTAACAACTTAATATATTAATGAAAAACCAAAATAATTAAAGTAACATCTGAATGATATGAAATCATAAAAGAGAACATAACAAGGAAACATTTAACATTCAAAAGTAAACAAAATAAAAATCAGAAATTGTAATCATAAACAAATTGCATCTTAACTGAAAATTTGAAACCGCTCTCTCTCTCTCTCTCTCACACACACACATACACACACAAACACACGTCTGACATTTATATTGTTCATGAAAATATTGATTGTGACAGTTGTTAGATGATTCACTGTTTTCAGTAAACTGTGTATTTTTTTTTGGACTTCCATGTATGCACTGCTTCGAGTTTCTTTTTTCTTCATTACTATAATTGATATTTATTGTTTTTGTGAGGGCAGCATGAAAAAAAAGCTGTAATGCTTGTTTTTTTTTTTAACCCTAGGCCCTCAATAACTTGACACCATGGGATTCAAAAGAAACTATATACCCATAACCCATCCCCTAAAAGAACACACACACACACACACACACACACACACACACACACAGAGTTGTCACAGTGGAATATAGTTTTGAACCGACATGCTATGCAACATGTGTTTGCTTGTTGGTCCCCCCCCCCCCCCCCCCCCCCCCCCCCCCCCCGGTACTTTTGTGCAAGTTTCTGAGGTCCCTGGATTGTTTTTATTGAATCAATTGCAAACACTGAGGTGTACATTTCTGTATGTGAGGGATCTTGTGGATAACAGATAGAGTTCCACCATTCACCCCTTCATACCTGTGCCTTGGTTTCTTGTTCTGCTATCTGCTGACATCTCTCCGTGGCTTGCTGAACTGCAGGGACAACCAAAGGCAAATGGCTATAGCAGGCCAACACACCGATCATCCACCACACCGCACTGTCACCATTCTGTCCTCTCCGTTCAATCATTACAGCCGGCCAACACACCAATCATCCACCACACCACACTGTCACTATTCTGCCCTCTCCGTTCAATCATTACAGCAGGCCAACACACACCGATCACCCACACACCACACTGTCACCATTGTACCCTCTCCATTCAATCATTAAAAGAGATGTGTGAGTGTCACTGTCACTATTCTACCCTCTCCGTTCAATCAATTAAAGAGGTGTGCGAGTCACTATTCTATCCTCTCTGTTCAATCATTAACAAGTGTGTGAGTGTCACTGTCACTATTCTACCCTCTCTGTTCAATCATTAACAGAGACGTGTGAGTGTCAATGTCAGTATTCTACCCTCTCTGTTCAATCATTAACAGAGACGTGTGAGTGTCAATGTCAGTATTCTACCCTCTCCGTTCAATCATTAACAGAGATGTGTGAGTGTCAATGTCAGTATTCTACCCTCTCCGTTCAATCATTAACAGAGATGTGTGAGTGTCAATGTCAGTATTCTACCCTCTCTGTTCAACAATCATTAACAGAGATGTGTGAGTGTCAATGTCAATATTCTGCCCTCTCCGTTCAATCATTAACAGAGGCGTGTGAGTGTCTCTGTAACTATTCTACTCTCTCCGTTCAATCATTAACAGAGGTGTGTGAGTGTCACCGTCACTATTCTACTCTCTCCGTTCAATCATTAACAGAAGTGTTTGAGTGCCACTGTCACTATTCCACACTCTCTGTTCAATCATTAACAGAGACGTGTGAGTGTCAATGTCCTATTCTACCCTCTCCATTCAATCATTAACAGAGATGTGTGTGTGTGTGTCACTGTCACTATTCTACCCTCTCTGTTCAACAATCATTAACAGAGATGTGTGAGTGTCAATGTCAATATTCTACCCTCTCCGTTCAATCATTAACATAGATGTGCGAGTGTCTCTGTCACTATTCTACCTCTCCGTTCAATCATTAACAGAAGTGTTCGAGTGCCACTGTCACTATTCCACCCTCTCTGTTCAATCATTAACAGAAGTGTTTGAGTGCCACTGTCACCATTCCACCCTCTCTGTTCAATCATTAACAGAGGTGTGCGAGTGCCACTGTCACCATTCCACCCTCTCTGTTCAATCATTAAACAGCCACTTTCATACAGGTTAATGGAGTTTTCTGCTTTGGAGGGGGGGGGGGGGGAAGGGGGGGTGAGGAGTGTCACTGTAAGTATTCTACCCTCTCTGATAATCATTAATGGCCACTTTCATACATGTAAACAGTTTTCTGCTCTGGAGGTAGGGGGAGAGGTGGGTGAGTGTGTAGTGTGTGTGGGGAAGGAGCTGAGAACGTGGTGGCGGGGAGCTTTCACACAAATTCCTCTTAATCCCTTTTTTTTTTAAACACCTTTGCATTTTTCTGAGCATTCAACATCTGAAAAAACAAAAAAAATTATTTCAGCATTCTTTCCTGTGACTGGACCAACCACAAACCTGCACCGAAACAGAAAGGTTTTCCCAAAATACCCCCCCCCCCCCCCCCCCCCCCCCCCCCCCCCCCCCCCCCCCCCCCCCCCCCTCCCCTTTCTATTTTGCACATCCTGTCCTAGCATTCTTCACTTGTTGCTCATTCCAGTCACCCACAAACAGCCCTTCTCTCGATCCTGCGCAGGGCACCATCTTGTGAGCCACTTGCTGGTGGCCATGACTGCTGAACTTCTCAGCAAGCACCACTGAGCTGGGCCTGCCCATAGGGAGGCACCGGCACATCCTTCAAAAAACATCCACATCAGCGCGACACTGCCCTTCACAAACAGTCTTGATCATGTTTACTTTCTTTTTTCCACTTTTTTTTCCCTATCACGGTGGATCTACATGAGCAAAGCCATGGAAGTCTGCAAAGTTGTGGGAACTTGGCATGACTGTCTGGGAAAGTAAGGCTCCACAGCATTTACATTATTCCATTACCATGGGGTTGTAGAGATTACGTCACAGACACAACAACTATGAGGCTCCCAACCATTTACATTATTCCATTACCATGGGGTTGTAGGGGTTACATCACAGACACATCAACAACGATGCTGCTGCTATTTTGCTTTACACACGCAGAGACATCAACAACGATGTTGTTGTTCTGTTTTACATGTTCATTGCAACATTTCAGTGGCGAGGGGAATACTCAGCGGTGTTCCTTTCCTGTTCAAATGTCCTGGCATGTGCTGGTTATTTCAGTGCAATTATAATTCTCTGAATGCCAACATCAGTTACCTTATTTTGTTTGTGCAGAAAGACACAGGAGGTTCGGCCACTAGGTGGTCTGTATCTACACTGATCTGGGAAAATCCTGCTGTCCATTTCATAATGGAATATCAGTATGCTGATCTGGGAGATGGGGGAAAATCCTGCTGCACACTTCACAACAGCATATTATTTTGTTGTAGGAGATTGGGAAAATTCCCACTTTATACTTCACAACGGCATATTACTGTACGGATCTGGAAATTTAAACAGATTCTACTTTACACTTCATAATCTATGGCAGAGGTGTATTACTAAGTTGATCTGGGAAGCTGGGAAAAAATGCCACAGCATTTCACATGGACATATTACTATACTGATCTGGAAAGTTGAAAAAAAAAAATGCCACAACATTTCACATGGACATATTACTATACTGATCTGAAAGTTTGAAAAAAAAAATCCCACACATTTCACACGGGTATGTTACTATGTTGATCTGGGAGATTGGAAAATACCTCATTACGATTCACATGGAAACTGGCAAAAATCACATAACCTTTTATAATGGCATATTGCTATGTTGATGTGAAAGGTTGGAAAAGGTCCAACAACACTTAACATGGGGTGTATCATTAATCTATGAGACTGGAGAAAATCCCACAGTACAACAGCATTTTCAGATGAACACTTGAACAAGCTGGGCATTTTCAAGTTGCTTTCAAATGACAAAATCTTCATTAATAACAGCCTTAGCCTTTTTCACAGCACCAGAATTACCAAAACACAAACAGACAAAAAAAAAAATAACATAGTAACATTTACATGGTCACAAAATATGTAGCATGTGTGTGAAAAAAATGAACATTTGAAAACTTTTGTAATACACAGTGCAAAGAAGACAGGGTCGGAGGAAGGGGAGGAAGGGAGAGCACAAACTTCGATTCAAAGACTGTCCTTTCTACCACTCTGACTGCAGAGACAGAAAGTTTATTGTTGATTGCACAACCCTCCTCCCGTTCATTTAAATGCTCCAGATTTTATACTGCAAACAGACTCAGGACTCAGAAACATGGAACGCCAATATCAGAAGTGATGGTAAGGTACGGAGGATTTGGAGCTGCTTCCAATGAAATTGCTGGGGGCGATGAAAACCCCCCTTCATCTAGCCCACCTCTGATGTTATGCCCAGCCGGTCTACCTACAGCACAAGTGTTCACTCACTGCGCTGAGTGATAAGGTGTCCTGCGCACTGGGTCTGAATGGTGGGCAGGGTATCAACAGCACAAGTGTTCACTCACTGCGCTGGGTGCTAAGGTGTCCTGCGCACTGGGTCTGAATGGTGGGCAGGGTATCAACAGCACAAGTGTTCACTCACTGCGCTGAGTGATATGGTGTCCTGCGCACTGGGTCTGAATGGTGGGCAGGGTACCAACAGCACAAGCGCTCACTCACTGCGCTGGGTGACAAGAATTAGACATCCTGCGCACTGGGTCTGAATGGTGGGCAGGGTACCTACAGTACAAGCACTCACTGTACTGGGTGATAAGAATTAGGTATCCTGCGCACTGGGTCTGCGTGGAAGTCAGGGTACCTACAGTACAAACGCTCACTCACTGCGTTGGGTTATCAGAGCGAGGTGTTCTGCGCACTGCATCTGAATGGTGGGCAGGGTGTGGTGGGTGGCCTGGGTCACTGTTTCCTGGATGTGGTCCAGACGACTCTTCTCTCTGTCCCCGCGTTTCTCCTGGCGCATGTCAATGGCAATGATATCCATTCATCAGACATGCGCTAGGTAATACACACACACATCTATATCTGTATCTCGATATCTATCTATGTATCTATGAATCTCAATCTCTTGCTCTGTGTGTGTGTGTGTGTGTCTCTCTCTCTCTCTCTCTATATATATATATATATATATATATATATATAAACAAATAAATGAAGATAAACACATAAAATGAAGATAAAAACAACAGACTCCTAAAAATTCTTCCCAATATTTTGACCAACCCAGTCTTCCTCAGGGGACCTTGTGACAAGAACCTGTATATATGTCTCAATAAAGAGAGAGATTATATAGATATATAGATAGATATAAAACAAAAATGATGACAGAGCAACAAGACAGGCCATGGATCTACAGGGCAAAGGATAAGTATCTTGCCTGGCTTCTCTGCCATTCCCCATTGCTGATGACAGCAGCAACAAATTCCAAGCCATGGATCTACTGGGGAGAGGATAACTATCTTGCCTCGTCTCTCCACAATTCCCATTGATGACGTCCCATTCACTCACGCAGGTCACTTCCCAGCTCCAGGCACACTTCCTGGGAATAGTTCCACTGGTTCTGCTACCCTCTCACTATAGGTCATCACAAACCACATTGCTGTTGTCCCCAGTCCAGCGAGGTGTTGGACCACTGCCAGTGCCTAGCCTAGACCTGCTAGCCAATGACCATGTGTGTATTGACAGTGTGGTACTGTCAGTGGCACCCCTGTTTGCAAACTACTGTGCGTATTGACAGTGTGATAACTATCAGTGCCTAGCCTATGTGCCTAGCTTAGTCCAGCTGGCAAACTACTGTGTGTCTCAACTGCGTGATACTGTCAGTGGCACGGTGTGATGAACAGCCTAGACCTGCTAGCAAACTACTGTGTGTGTTGACAGTGTGATACTGTCAGTGCCTAGCCTAGACATGCTAGCAAACTACTGTGTGTGTTGACAGTGTGATACTGTCAGTGCCCAGCCTACACCTGCTAGCAAACTACTGTGTGTGTTGACAGTGTGATACTGTCAGTACCTAGCCTAGACCTGCTAGCAAACTACTGTGTATGTTGACAGTGTGACACTGTCAGTGCCTAGCCTAGACCTGCTAGCAAACTACTGTGTATGTTGACAGTGTGACACTGTCAGTGCCTAGCCTAGACTGCTAGCAAACTACTGTGTGTGTTGACAGTGTGACACTGTCAGTGGCACAATGTGGTGAAATGTGAAGAACTGGCAGCCAACCTATGTACAGGAGACGCACTGTGCACCAATCACATCACCTGTAACATCAACAGGACGTGGCGATTGCCTCCGATACGCACAATGAGCTCTAACTAGCAAAATGAGAAAGTATGTACCTCTCCCCTCTTAAACTGACAAACATACGAAGTAACTGATAATTAAAACCAAGCTGCAGTTAAGCCACTGTCCCTACTGGGCTCTCAACTTGTTCTTTTGACACAGCGTCCATACTCAAGTTCCTAGCTTCAAAGGTCAAGGTTGGCTTCACTCTACACTTCCGAGCACAGATCTGCGTGAGTGGGTGCGATTCCTGTCTGAAGTGTCCAGGAAGGGCAGGAGGAGGAATCAGGGACCCGTGAAACTCAAAACCTACACTCTACAAAAAAAACTGTTAGCAAAGAGGAGACAGGGTGGGGGAGGGGGAGTCAGTGATTCGGGCGCACCCTGGTTAACATTTCTTGGTTTGGTGCTATACTCAAATGCTCTTTCTCTTTTCTCTTCTCTCTCTCTCTCTCTCTCTCCAGGAAAACGCTCTGTCAAAGTGAACAGCTGTGCCTTGAATGAAGTTTGACGATTATGATATGGTTTATATTTAGCTATGTCACTGAACAAATCAGTGAAATGTCATTGTGCAGTCCTCTCTCTCTTTGTGTAGTTTCCCTGTTTTGTTGGCCTTACCTCCCTTTTGGAATGTCACTGTGACGTTACAGATGCCTCCCTACATATTACACGCAAATGCTACACTGGGGGATCCCCATTCGGTTCCCTTTTCAGTCTTAAATTGAATGTCATTTAACAATTAACTTATCATTATAAGGAAGTGTTTAAATGATTGGCTTTTTTTTTTGTTGTTCTTCAGCGCTTCTTGAGTTTTGCCCGTAGAGACGTCTAAAATCATCACACAGTTGAACAAACTTCTTCCTTTCTTTTTTTTTTCAACTTCTCCTTTCTTCTTTTCCTATTCTTCAGCTTCATCTTTCTTATCTTCTTCTTGCTCCTCTTCTGAAATGAATATGCCTCATGTCTCAGTGGTCCTGAAATCAACACTACCTCATGCCTCAGTAGTCCTGAAAATTTAATTCATGAACATTGCCTCATGTCTCAGTAGTCCTGAAATGAACAATGCCTCATGTCTCAGTGGTCCTGAAATGAACAATGCCAGTCTCAGTAGTCCTGAAATGAACAATGCCTCATGACTCGGTAGTCCTGAAATGAAACAATGCCAGTCTCAGTAGTCCTGAAATAAACAATGCCTCATGTCTCAGTGGTCCTGAAATGAACAATGCCTCATGTCTCAGTGGTCCTGAAATGAACATGCCTCATGTCTCAGTGGTCCTGAAATGAACAATGCCTCATGACTCAGTGGTCCTGAAATGAACGACCACACATGTAGTACACCAGCATTTTCCTTGGCATCCCATTACAAAAAAAAACCTAATACATTTGTTTTTCATTACTATTTTAAATTAATAAATACTATCACCCTGCCACATGTACTTGTAGCCCTTGCAATAAAAAAAAAATCATATGCAGAGATTAATATTATTGATGTATAATGTTCAAAGTAAGCAAAAGACTCTTTCACCCACAAATCTTCTTACACAATTCATACATGCGTGGCTAACCTACCGCTATGAGCTCTGCAACAGTGATCACTTTTTGGTATTTCCAACTGCTGACATCAGAGCAAAATTTCAATCGTGCTGATTCAGTGATTATCGTGGCCCAGTCTCTCGATGGTCACACACAACACATATGTATACATACACACATACACACATTTGTCACATGCTGTGTTACAAATGTCTTGTGACTTTAAGGCAATAGAACTGTGTCTCTCTCTCTCTCTCTCTCTCTCTCTCTCTCTCTCTCACACACACACACACACACACACACACACATACACACGCACTTATACAGAGTAATGACATATCTAACTCACTTCAAATTCTTTGGCAAAGAAATTGATGTGGCCTTGGAAAACTGATCGATGGTCAAATAATCTCGCATGGATGTGACAAATATCTGCACAACCAGAAACACACACACACACACACACACACACACACACACACACACACACACACACAGAAAACATAGGAACAAATTTCAGTCAGGCAATGGGACAGGCATTGAAAACACATATATACAGATGAGAACTTCAGAAGTGATCAAAGACTTTGTTGCCAGAGATGATCTAGAAAACTTTACCTTTCAATGGTTCTGTTGTTGCAGTTCTATGAAATGAATTATAAAGTACTGACATGAATATTGATGTGATAAGCAATATTTGCGAAATAATTTGTGAACTGTGAATCTTTGACAGGTTTCCTCTTTCATTCTTTGTATCGCTATCCAATGAAACAGGTCTGTTGGGGAAAAAAAAAAATGGTGTGTGTGTGTGTGTGTGTGTGTGTGTGTGTGTGTGTGTGTGTGTGTGTGTGTGTGTGTGTGTGTGTGTGTGTGGTGTGGCTTGGCATTCCGAACCATTTTCATCTGTGAAATAAATCATGGTGCTTTCGCAAGTTTGAGAAAGTAAAAAGGACTGGTCTGAGAAAGGAGTGTGGAGGTTTGACAAAATCAACTGGTGTTTTGTTTGCTTGTCATGGTGAGGGGACTGAGGTCTGTGCAACAAAGTTTGGAGATTCCACAAGTTTATCAGGGTGAAAAGACAAGTCTGTGAAATGAATACTGGCACTTTCACAAGTTTATCAGGGTGAAGGACAGATCTGTGAAATGAATTCTGGTGCTTTCACAAGTTCATCAGGGTGAAGGACAGTTATTTCATACAAAGTCTGGAGCTTTCAAAAAGTTGTCAGGGTGAAGGACAGGTCTGTGGAATGAAGTATGGAGTGTTCATGGGTTTGTCAGGGTCTATAATACAAATTAAGGAGCTTCACATATCTTGGAAAGTTTCGGTAATAAATCTGCCAAACATGAACAAACGAATCACAACACTAAACATGACACGTTTTGACCTCTTAGGTCTTCTTCAGGCAAGATGAACAACACTCAGAACGATGAAAACGAACACTGACCGATCACCTATCTTGTCATATTCTTGCGCAGTTGATTCAACGCCTGTCTTGCACTGAATCTGACAAGACAAGCGATTGCTCGCTCTTCATTTTCATTGTCCAGAGTGTTGTTTACCTTGCCTGAAGAAGACCTAGGAGATCGAAATGTATCGTATTTTGTCTTGTGATTCATTGTTCCTGTTTGGCTGACTTATTACATGAACTTCTTACATTTGTTTAGATTTTCACCTGCAGTCGCCTCACTTTGCAGCGAGCTTGAACAAGGTCATAAAGGTCAAAAGACAAGTCCGTGAAATGAATAATGGGACTTTTCACAAAATCTATCAGGTTGCAAGGAAAGGTCTGTGAAATGAATTGATAAGCTTCGAGAAGTTTGTTTGTTTGCTTGCTTTTGAATCACGGCACACAGACAAATCTGTGAAATGTATCGTGAGGATTTAACAAATTCTTCATCTGTGAAATGAATTGTAGGTTATTGTGATGTTATTTAGGGTGAAGGCACAGGACTGTAAAATGAATTTTAAAGCTCTTACAAATTTCGTCACTGAATTTTAAAAAAGTCATCACCGCACTTTTAAAAATTTATCAAGATAACAGTGTCCAAACATAGCTGAACAGGCTTTTACTTTATAATCTATTCATACCCCCAAGTGAAAAAAATGGTTATACAACATAATTAAAATTGTAGACTGTTTCATATTCACAATGAGAGAGTGGTCTTCTGTTTTTGTTTTGACTTTTTTGTTGGTTGTATTTTTTCTTTTTGTTTGTTAGTTTGTTTCAGTCAGCGACAGTGTGTCAGAAATCACAGTCCACAAAGCTTTGTTTTCAGCAACTTTAGATGTAATACAACGGATGATACAAAAGTGCAAGTGTATGAAACTGCTTACAGAATGAACAATGCCCTCTGTTGTGGCACACATTTTCCTGAATGTGTTCAGACATAGGCCACAACTTTCTTGTGCAGTTGGATGTGAACGTCAGTATGTGGAGCATTGTGGAGAGCAGAAGAAGAAAAGCACAACACAGACATGCAGGGCTTGAAATAACCCCGTTCTCATTGCTCAGGTCACGCAAACCATCTGGAGGACAAATCAAAGTGCTCTCCCCTGCTCTGTTGGGCAGCCAATTTCTGACTGTGTCAGGGAAAGGGTGATAGAGCAGTCAGCTTCAATGCAGACTAGTTACAAACTTCTAGCAAACAGCAAATACCAGTACATATTTTCTAGTAATTTAGCTTTAAGGTTTGACAGATGGAAAAGCTCTCTAAGTTGTATCGACTGGGACTTTGAGGTGACTGAAGTCACAACAGGTATACATTATGTGCAGCACAGACCAAGAAGGGAAGAAAGTCTCCCTGGCAAAGGACTGTCCGCTACTTACAAGCAGTTCAGAGGGGTTACATGTTGATATGCCGTTCAGACTGACCTGACTACCATCTACAGCCAAATGATAGACCTTGTCATGCATGACGACAATGGTTGAATTTTCAGTCAAAAAGGAGTTTCATTTCCACAAATGGATGATGATGAAATGTACAGGAAGTCTGCTTAGTGCTAATCGAATCCTGCACTACTTACAAACTGCCTTGTTCTTGCATTTGTGTTATCTTATCACCCAAACTGCCTGAATCTGAAGAAAAAAAAAAAACACAAAACCACAGTCATTTTCACTTAAAAAATACTTCACCCTGACAATTTCCCTAAGCACATAGAGAAAGAACTGAATATATAAACAAACGTTGCACAGCATAAAAAAAAAAAAATGTTCACCACATTCTCTTGATGTAATATATACCTCATTACCTAACTCTGACAAGAGTTTCTACTCTGTCTATAAGTCATCCCAACACTTTGCGCATGCTTTTGGACAAGACAGGCTCAGAAGATTTGATAATCTATTTTTACATGTCATGATTTAATGTATTGTTTGTGTACTTTTCAACTGGAAATGGAATAGTCATAAGCTTATGATCCCTTCCATGTCGGGCTCAAATAGCAAAATATCCGACCACATGAAATTATTGACAAAACTTGTATCACCCCCACCCTGGTTTTCAAGCAAGTATGTATGGCCAATAATATAGCCAGATTTCATTGATTGTTTGATGTTCTTTATCTTTTAACAAACAAAACACAATACATTTGAAAACACAAGCAGTGATAAAACTTTTTTGATTGATCAGTTCCTAATGGTTTCTGAAAAAAAATCATATGGTCTATTTGATTTTCAAACCTGTCAACCAGTATTAAGGTATCACTGAACACGTGAAACCAATACTGTTGTGTAGTTTGTAAGCATTATTTAATGTTTTCTCTCTCATTAAAGAAAATGAGGTCTGAAGTTTCAAGACTAAGAATTATGAGGCTGTCTGACCAAAATATAATTTCTTTTTCTGGTTGTGTGTGTGTGTGTGTGTGTGTGTGTGTGTGTGTGTGTGTGTGTGTGTGTGTGTGCCATCCAGGGAAAAGTGCTGCAATGGACAAAAGCGTTTCTCAGTGGCTGCACACAGCAGGTGTTTGTCAATTGAAGCAAATCAGAAGAGGCATGAGTCACAAGTGGAATCCCTCAAGGCAGCGTCTTAGGCCCCATACTCTTTTGTCCTCTACATCAATGACCTGTCACGTCAGGTACAGAGCGAGGTCCGAATCTTTTGCAGACGACACCAAGCTGTTCACCCAGAGCAATGAGTAAAATGCCCGAGAGACCCTCCAGGAAGATTTGGACTGACTGCACCAGTGGTCAGTAGCTGGCTACTCAACTTCCACCCAGAGAAATGCTGTCCTGAAACTAGGCCACCCAGAGACTGACCAGACCTACTTCATGAAGAGCAAGGGCTCAAGCAAAAACAAACATCCCCTAACAACCACCAGAGAAAGATCTTGGTGTGGTAGTGGACAGCCAACTGACCTTCAAGGACCATGTGTTACAGGCAACATCTAAGGCCAACAGAATCCTGGGCATTATACGGCGATCCTTTGATATCTCATGGAACATGCCTTCATCCAGCTGTACAAAGCACTTGTGAGGCCAGTCTTGGAGTATGGCCACTCAGTCTGGCAACATCCCAGAAGACCCTCCAACGAGATATAGAAGACGTTCATCGCAGAGCCACAAAACTCATTGGCAAACTGAAGGACAAACCATACCCAGAATGCCTGTCAATCCTCAAACTGCCCAGCCCGGAACACCGCAGATGCAGGGGAGACATGACTGACCTCTAGAAGTACATTACTGGCA
>JADBJO010006582.1:25000-37500 GCA_016801955.1 Conus betulinus
CTGCTTAAAAGCAAAAAACAAAACAAAACAAATGAAGAAGAACCTCTGTGGAGTATACGCTATTTAAAAAGAACAGAACAGAACAGAAAGAAACTCTGTGGAATATACGCTATTTAGAAAGAACAGAACAGAACAGAATAGAACAGAAAGAAGGTCTGTGGAATATACGCTATTTAAAAAGAAACGAACAGAACAGTACAGAAAGACTGTCTGTGGAATACACGCTATTTCAAAAGAAACGAACAGAACGGAACAGAA
Source organism: Conus betulinus (assembly GCA_016801955.1). Lineage (NCBI taxonomy): Eukaryota > Metazoa > Mollusca > Gastropoda > Neogastropoda > Conidae > Conus > Conus betulinus. The sequence continues at coordinate 25,259 of JADBJO010006582.1, forward strand.
AGACGTTCTGTGGAATACACGCTATTTAAAAAGAAACGAACAGAACGGAACAGAAAGACGTTCTGTGGAATACACGCTATTTCAAAAGAAACGAACAAACGGAACAGAAAGACGTTCTGTGGAATACACGCTATTTCAAAAGAAACGAACAGAACGGAACAGAAAGACGTTCTGTGGAATACACGCTATTTAAAAAGAAACGAACAGAACAGTACAGAAAGACTGTCTGTGGAATACACGCTATTTAAAAAGAAACGAACAGAACGGAACAGAAAGACGTTCTGTGGAATACACGCTATTTCAAAAGAAACGAACAGAACAGAACAGAAAGACGTTTTTTGGAATACACGCTATTTCAAAAAGAAACGAACAGAACAGAACAGAAAGACGTTTTTTTGGAATACACGCTATTTAAAAAGAAACGAACAGAACGGAACAGAAAGACGTTCTGTGGAATACACGCTATTTCAAAAGAAACGAACAGAACAGAACAGAAAGACGTTTTTGGAATACACGCTATTCAAAAGAAACGAACAGAACAGAACAGAAAAGACGTTCTGTGGAATACACGCTATTTAAAAAGAAACGAACAGAACGGAACAGAAAGACGTTCTGTGGAATACACGCTATTTCAAAAAAGAAACGAACAGAACGGAACAGAAAGACGTTCTGTGGAATACACGCTATTTCAAAAAAGAAACGAACAGAACGGAACAGAAAGACGTTCTGTGGAATACACGCTATTTAAAAAGAAACGAACAGAACAGTACAGAAAGAGACTGTCTGTGGAATACACGCTATTTAAAAAGAAACGAACAGAACGGAACAGAAAGACGTTCTGTGGAATACACGCTATTTCAAAAGAAACGAACAGAACAGAACAGAAAGACGTTCTGTGGAATACACGCTATTTCAAAAAAAACGAACAGAACAGAACAGAAAGACGTTTTTTGGAATACACGCTATTTAAAAAGAAACGAACAGAACGGAACAGAAAGACGTTCTGTGGAATACACGCTATTTCAAAAGAAACGAAACGAACAGAACAGAACAGAAAAGACGTTTTTTGGAATACACGCTATTTCAAAAAAAAGAAACGAACAGAACAGAACAGAAAGACGTTCTGTGGAATACACGCTATTTAAAAAGAAACGAACAGAACGGAACAGAAAGACGTTCTGTGGAATACACGCTATTTCAAAAGAAACGAACAGAACGGAACAGAAAGACGTTCTGTGGAATACACGCTATTTCAAAAGAAACGAACAGAACGGAACAGAAAGACGTTCTGTGGAATACACGCTATTTAAAAAGAAACGAACAGAACAGAAAGACGTTCCGTGGAATACACTCTATTTAAAAAGAAACGAACAGAACAGAACAGAAAGACGTTTTTTTGAATACACGCTATTCAAAAAGAAACGAACAGAACGGAACAGAAAGACGTTCTGTGGAATACACGCTATTTAAAAAGAAACGAACAGAACAGAACAGAAAGACGTTCTGTGGAATACACGCTATTTAAAAAAAAAAACGAACAGAACGGAACAGAAAGACGTTTCTGTGGAATACACGCTATCTAAAAAGAAAAGAACAGAACGGAACAGAAAGACGTTCTGTGGAATACACGCTATTTCAAAAGAAACGAACAGAACAGAACAGAAAAAGACGCTCTGTGGAATACACGCTCTGTCATTTTTCGGGTGTGTGCAAGCATGCAGTGAATTGATACTTCAGATGTAAAATGACATGCTCTTCGTTTTGTTCAACCGTCACCTATCAAACGTAAAATCCACTTTAAAATAGTGCACTGCCTGGGTCAGTAAGTGTCCCAACACACGCATAACAACATAGTGCAGAGAACGGGTGGTGCCGCTAACGCGTTTAGTGACAAACGGAAAGCAAACGCCGCGTGTGTGTGACAGCGCAAATTGTAACAACAACAATTGCTACATTTTGCGCGGTTGTTGTTACAATTTACGCTGTCACACACGTGCACAAATAAAACCTGATCCTATAGGACATGAAGCGTGACATCAGGATCAAGCCTGGTCAATTCATCTGGTAACAACAGACTACATCGAAGTTTTTATTTCATGCATTTTTTTTACTTCGTTCTCTGCTGCCGCTTTTACATCGCTTTTGATGTAGGAAAGAAGTTCCCAAACAAAAATGTGCCAGTCGTTTAACTCCTTATTCGTTTGACGTCAGAATGTGTAGCTGAATGGTCTGCAAGCATAGGCCCTAAATATCGGTGGTTTCCGTTAGTGACACCACAGTCGTGTTCTGTATCCGTGCAAAGCAGCGACTGAATTTTTTTTTTTTTTTTTTTTTTTAACAAAAGAATTACTCCGCTCTTCTAATGAAATATTTTGCATGCAATCTAAATCTTTCCTAGGCATAGTAACATGTAAGTTCGCAAAACTGAAACGGAGACAGAGAGGTAGGAAGAGATGCAGGAACGAGTGGTGGGTTAGCCTACATTCGAACACGAATGTTCAGTTTATGCACACAAAAGGTTTTATTATCACTCTCGTGTGTGTGCGTGTGTGTATGTGTGTGAAACCATGGCACATTAGAAGCAGACAGAGGTAAGCACTGATACGTATGCTGATTAATGAAAAGCACCAGAATACACGCATACTAGAAGCCATAAGGGAAGAGGGACGAATCAACAAATATATTCAAACAAAACAAATTATAACGTTCAGTGTCGATAAAATGTAAGGTTTACATAAACGTCACACACGACGAAAAAGGGTGCAAAGAAAGAAAAAAAAGCATCTACAGCATTAAAAAAAGAAAAGAGTGGAAAATGGAAATTTCAAAAAATAAAGAAATAATGGTAAAGGAACAACCCTCCCCCTACCCACACCCCCTGACAAATGTCGCTCGAGACTTTCCATACATTTCTTGCTTTGTGAACAGCTTGTTCTTAACCGCTTCAGACTAACAGGACCAGGAAGAAGGCTTTCTTTGTCCTGCCTTTTTTTGGGTGACCCTTCTCCCCTTCTTGATCCTTCTTTGAAACTCATTCACTCCCCTCACAGCAACGTCTGCTCAAGTACGTAACGCACACGACTGTTGATTAAACACTTTGATTCCAGACACGAACTGCAGATAATTCTGCACGAGTGCTTGTGAATCCACATCAATTATGTGAAAGACGCGAATAGTTGGTGGAAGTCTTGAAGCATTTTTTTTTTTTCATTGTCACTTGCTGTTGCGAGGACTTTGCTACATTTTTCAACAATCACGTCTTGCTTTCTTCATTTCAAAAACAGTGCTGGAGACAAACTATGGCGGAATGTGTGGGAACAGATTTCGAGGTACCCTGGATTATCTCACTCCTTTTCAATATCTTCATTGAAGCTCATGAAGATGTTGAGGTACTTGTCTATCAGATCACTCAGTTTGACATTTTTATCGTATTTCCAGTAGTGTTTCTGATCATTTCTACATTGCTGATTTTAAGTCAGGCTGCTTGTTCTAAGGATAGAGACTTAAGGAGTTGTCGCATGACATCCATATTTCAAGTGCAGCTTTTTGGTTCTGCTCTTTCTCATCTGACATTATTTTTTTTTTTTTTTTTTTTCGGGGGTCAGTGTTTCTCGACTGTGGGATAATAGACAAGTTGCTGAGCCAGAATCAGAATCCTAGCTCCCCTATTGCATAGCACAACAGCGGAAATCGGGACATTCGTATTTAGCTCAATTTCTCTCCTAAATCCAATCAGTTCTAACATTCTTATCGAGGGTTAAAGAGCAGTCTGTGCATTTTTCTTTTTATCCTGTCCTCACAACGAAATGAGGAAAAAGACACAATCACAGCATATGAAAAACATGTAAAAAATTACAAGCAATTTTTCAAAACTTCAAAAATCTAACATTTGATAATATATTTTAAAAGTAATCATCATGACTCCACCAAAAAATCTAGACAAACGAATCATGGGACAAAACACAACGTGTTTCGACCTCTTAGGTCTTCTCCAGGCAAGATGAACAACACACAGGACAACTAAAATGAAGAACGAGCAATCACTTATCTTTGTCAAATTCGACATGAAAAGGGGCGTTGAATGTTTAATGATTTGATTACATAGGTTTCTCAGCACATGTAGTAATGAGATGAATATTTCAAAGAATGAGACAAAAACATTGAATGTTGCTTCCAAGTAATGTAGCGCTTAATTTATCATACATAGATTTTAAAACAATAACCGGCTGAGGGATCTGGAGAAGGAAAATTCATGTAGGCGTATGTCTATGATGATACCAAATCTGAATCATTTCCTTTGGGTTCTGTTGTGTTCACTGTGATGCACATACAAAAACGCAGAAAAATTACATAGTATTTTTCGTCGTTATCAGTTACAGCGATGCATTTCAGCTGTTTTCATTTCAGGACTCTTTCATATCAACATTAGGAAGGCCTGATTTGTAAGAGAGAACAATGCGCATGGAAAACACTAAATTTCCGAAAAAAAATGAAGATTTTAATTAAACTTTTTCCCCCCCAACTTTGATAGTTTCATTTAGAAATGCATTTCAAAGGTCGCCAGTGTTATCAAACTGTGATAGTCAGTAAAATTAAATAGAATTAAAAAAAAAAAAAAAAAAACCTAGCTGTCACTTTAGATTAGATAACGTTATTTCTACAAACTATTAGTCCTCGGATATATCTGCCTAGTGGTTAATCAACTATTAGCACCCACAGCCATCATCACCTCTGACAACATCTCCGCCTATTCGTGTCTGTGTGTATCTTTGCATGCTGGTGTTACTTTGTGTGTGTCTGCGCGTCTGCGAGCGTTAATGTGTGTATATATGTCTGTCTGTCTGTGCGCGCGCAACCATTCTTCTGTTGTATGTTCTTGTGTATGAGTCTAAACGCAACCATGATTATTTTTCAATAAAAAAAAGGCTTACCAAAATACCAGGTAAGGTTTTTTTTTTAAGTGACATTGCACTATGATTATACACACAAAAATGAAACCACAAACTACAAACTTATGTACATACATGTTACCACCACAAAAAAACATCAAATTTATACTCTGAAAATATCTCCGTATATTCGTGTCCAGGTGTGTGTGTTCTGTTCTCTTGCTGGTGTGACTGTGCTTGGGGGGGGGGGGGGGGGGGTGCGTATGCGCGCCCGCGAGTGTACACGTGTATCTGTCAGTTTGTCTGTTTGTCTGTCTGTCTGTCTGTGCGCGCGTTCACGTTTCCGTTGTATGTTCTTCTGTTCTTCTGTGTGAGCTTGTTACACGACCATGTTCATTTCCCCGCAGAAAAGCGTATTAAAGTAATAAAAAAAAAATATTAACTTTGCAACATTATCACGTAGACAAAAAATACATTCACAAACTACATACTGCAACCACCACCACCATCATCACCAACCCTTCTAAAAACATGAACATCTATCTCTGAAAATATCTCCGTGGGTGGGTGGGTGGGTGGGGGGTATGTGTGTGTGTGTGTGTATGTGTGTGTGTGTGTGTGTGTGTGTGTGTGTGTGTGTGTGTGTGTGTGTGTGTGTGTGTGTGTGTGTGTGTGTGTGTGTGTTGTATGCATGCTGGTGTGACTGTGTGTGCATGTGTGTGCGTGTGCGCGCCCGCGAGTGTGCATGTGTATTGTATGTTCATCCCTGTGAGCTTATCGACGATCATGTTTATTTTTGCACCAAAAAAATCGTACTGAAAGAAAAACGAATAAAAAAAACAACAGATATTGACATTTTGATACTTTTATGTGCATACAAATCTATTCACAAACTACATACTTATGTTATACAAAGGAATGGTCTGAAAGTTAAAAAAAATTCAAACACCCCCAATATATGCACATACTAGCACTTGTCCTTGGATTTCTAACGACGATCTCTTATTCATGAAAAAGCCGTGTTTTCCATATGTGTACAGTTCAATCAGACTAACAATCTACCTTTAGTTTTCCACGTTGTTTATATAATGTATCAGGGATTCCATAATTGCAGCTTTCAGTTTCACAGAATATTGACCATCTTGCTTGAGTGTCGTGGTCTCTCTCTCTCTCTCTCTCTCTCTCTCTCTCTCTCTCTCTCTCTCTCTCTCTCTCTCTCTCTCTCTCTGTGCGTGTGTGTGTATGAGTGCGTGTGTGTGTGTGTATGCGTGTGTGTGTGCGTGCGTGCGTGCGTGCGTGCGTGCGCGTGCGTGCGTGCGTGCGTGCGTGCGTGTGTGTGTGTGTGTGTGTTTTCGAGAAAAAAAAGTCTAAACAGAGCATACACAATTATCATTATCTCATGACAGTAAATCGAAGATGTGTCAGGATAGATGCTTGGACAGTCGGAGATCTCCACAGCCCTGTGTGCTCAGTCCCGCGCAACAGGGCAGAGGGGTACCGTGACCAGTCCAGTTCCTTTCGTTTTCCATCCAGGACCTCTTCCGTCACTCTCCTGGGAATCCAGTCTTCCCAGTTCTTTGCCGAACGGTCTTGCCATCATGGATGCTAAAGACAGAAAGACCAACTACCATTTCAGGAAATAAGGACGAACCCTTCTACTGAAATGCTTCCCCATATACACGATGTACAAGAATTGGTTTCGTTGACAGCGCTTATTTCATAAAGAAACTCTAGTGACACTCCTTTCTTCATAAAAAATATTCGAAAATTGTACTTTTGGTTTGTTCCTTTATTCTGTGTGTGGCTGAAAGGGGGGGGGGGGGGAGGGGAGTGAATGTGTGTGTGTGTGTGTGTGTGTGTGTGTGAGAGAGAGAGAGAGAGAGAGAGAGAGAGAGAGAGAGAGAGAGAGAGAGAGAGAGAGAGAGAGAGAGAGAGAGATTGTCTGTGTCTGTGCGTGTGAACTCGGATAACCGTGACATTCTCCTCCTCCTTCTCTCCTCGCTCCCTCCTATACCATCTCATTCCAAGTAACATGCGCTGTCGCCCTGATACGAGTTCCACACGGGCAACATCGGTCGATAGTGGAGGCGCACCTGGCGCACACGCACAGGTGGGCGCAGGGCAGAAAAATGGTGTCCACGTCATTCTGACGACACATCCGGCAGGTTCGACGATGACGCTGGTTGGTCTCTTGCAGCTCTTGCAGGTATGCCATGCCTTCCTCACTGTCTACATTGGTGACTCTGGAGACTCTGGGCAGTCTTGGACGCTCGCTACGCGTGGTCAAGACCGAAGGCACATTCTCCCTTCCCCCCTGTGTTGTCTCCAGGGATAGGTGGTGGTGCTGAACGTGAAGCGTGTTGCGGCATTGTGGCTGATTCGTCATCTGACAGCAAAGAGGCGGACTGGGAAGAATTGCTTGCAGCAGTTTTGAGTCTGTTAAGTGAGAACTCTTGCTGCATTGGTAGAACTCCGATTAGCGGAGGCGGAGGTTCCTCCTCTGACTGGAATCTTCAAGTCTCTGCTCTCTCTTCCGTGACTGCCCGTGGGTTCGGGCTTGATTCTGGACGCCGCAGTTTGCTCGGGCATGATTTGCTGTACCTCGGACACCGTCTGTGCAATCGGTTGTGCCAGTGCAGATTTGGTGCTGAACGGCCGCTCTGCTGGGACTGTCGGTAAGAATGGGGACAGCGCCCTCGTTACGTCTACCTTGACTGCTCACACTGGTCGCTCCGCTCCTGGCTTGGGGTTGACTGGCTGCACCATGGGGTGGCATCCATCGGAGTGGTTGGAGCCGCTTCCTTCGTCCTTTTCTTGAGAGGCTGCCGATGTTAGACCACTGCTTCCTTCCCCATCGACGTCTGTTCCCAAATCTTCGCCACTGCCGTCACGATTTGCTGCCAACTCTGACCCGAACCGAGATTCGACGTTCTCCAAACCTGCTTCTGAAGCAGAGGCATCAGAGGACCTTCCGACGCTCTGTTTCTGTTTGGAGTCTGCGGAGGCGGCCTGGGGTGGGTCACGGTTAATGCTCCTTGCCGAGGGAAGTGAAGAGGGACAGTAGCAGAGTCAAGGGGGGGGGGGGGGGGGGGGGGGGGGGGATCCATCGGTGGCAGTGGTGGTGGCTGTGGGGAGTGAAGAGGGCACTGACGAGGCACCGCGAGGTGTGGGAAACAGCGGGAAGACTCTGGGATGTTCTCTCTGGTGCTGAGGATTGCTGTCCCTGCGTGACCTACAGTCGCATGCGTGCCCGCACAGAGGGTGCTGAGCTGTGCGAGGAGTAACTGGAAGATCAGCATGACAATATGTCTCCAGAACTGTGTAATTTGGATGGAATACTGTGTAACAATACTTTTCACAAACTGTGTGATGATATTATTGCGAAGTGTGTAATAACATTTCCGATGAGCTGTACGACGATATTTACTTTGAATTGTCTGACAATATTTGTGATGAGCTTTCTGATGATAATGAGATTTGTTGTGGAACATGTAATCACAGCTGTGTGACGATAGCTGAGTTGCAATAGGTGAGGATATTTGTCGTGGGTGTGTGTGGTGATGTTCTGGTGAGCTGCACAGTGATGATTGTGGTGAACTGGGTGATGACAGATGGGGTGACCTGAATGATGGGGTTTGTGGTGGCTGAGCTGTATGATTGATATTGCCTTGTGGAGAGCTGAAGTCATTTCTAGCCAGCTGCATGATGGAATTTGTGGTGAAATATGCGCACGTATTTGTGATGAGCTGTGTGGTGGCACTTCTAATAAGCTGCAGTATCATATTTATGGAAAGGTGTGTAATTGTATTCATTGTGGTGTGTACAGTGACATTTGAGTGAGGTTATAAGATTGATAGTTAACAGTATATAATCTGTGTCTGAGGTGTATGATCATATCTGCGGTGGGGGTGTATAATGATACTTGTGGTGAGATATGTAATGACATTTGTGGTGATGTGTGTGTGATGATATTTGTGGTCAGGTATATGAAGGTGTTTGCGATGAGCAGTAAAATCATACGTCTGATGAGCAGTGTGATGATGTTTGTGGTGAGGTGTATTATGATAATGTGTGGTGGGAATTATGATGGTTGTTATGGTGAGATGTATGATGATATTTTTGTTGAAAAGCAGGAAACAATGATGACATTTGTAATGAGAAATACCATACTTGAGCTAAGGTGTATGATAATATATATATATGTATATATATATATATATATATATATATATATGTATGTATGTATGTATATATGTATGTCTCTCTCTGTGTGTGTGTGTGTGTGTGTGTGTGTGTGTGTGTGTGTGTGTGTGTGTGTGTGTGTGGTGAGATGGATGATGATATTTGTGGTGAAGAGTGTGAATTATTTGTGGTGAAGAGTGTGAATAATGTTGTGTGATGATATTAGTAGTGAGATATATTATGATGGTATTTGTTGTGAGATGGATTATGATATTTGTTGTCAGGATTATTATGGTATTTGTAGTGAAGTGTATGATTATGCTTGTGGTGAGGTGAATGATGATGTTTTTTGGTGAGGTGTATAATCATGTTTGTGTTGAGGTGTATAAAGATGTTTGTGTTGAGGTTTATGGTATGATGACACATTACAAAAAGCATGCAGCCTGCATGAAAAGTCGAAAGGAAGGAATGAAAAAAAAAGCTGAGTGACTAATGCAGGCTGAATAAGCCGGGAAACAACTGAATCCAGCACCAGCAGGCAGCTCTTCAGTCTGCTCTACCCAGGCAGGCAGCCTGTTCTGTAAGCAAGAGTGTGGATTATTAAGCACTCGGAGCTTAGTTCCTTAGTATGGAGGATACACCCTATACCAATACTCTTATGTGTTAATGGTAATATTAATAACAACAGCAACAACAGCAACAACAATAATAAGAACATTATAACACTGATGATGAAGATGATGATGATGATGATGATGATGATGATGATGATGATGATGATGTGATGGTGATGATGATAGTGGTATCGCGTATGGAACAGTATACACACAATGACATCTCCTTAATGATACTGAAACTAATCTTTAGATGAAGGGGGAAATACGTGTGTGTGTGTGTGTGTGTGTGTGTGTGTGTGTGTGTGTGTGTGTGTGTGTGTGTGTGTGTGTGTGTGTGTGTGTGTGCACGCGCGCGCGCGCGCGCTTGCTTCAATCACATAATGAATTTAGAAAGAAAAATCAAATGCCTGAATGGGGTACCAATCAACGACAACCACACTATCAGCACTGTGCTATAGCCAGCTAAGCCAACGAGGCAGCCTGACGTGCAAAGCTACATCTACTTGTATAACCATTTTGGCTCTGTCATCGAGATGAATTTTTTGCACATTTTACATGTTAGACGAATCATCTACAAACAAGGAACCTGTACATGATGAGAGATCAACCAGTAAATAATCCTGATGATAAGAACATAACAACTGGGTCATCGTTTGGCCGTATATTTCACCACACTAGGACGAGGTGACTGTTGGCAATTGACTGAGGTGATGGCAGATGAATCTGACAGTTGAGATCTGCATCGTCTACTCTCGTAAGCCCACCACCACCACCGCCTCCACTACCACAACCACCCCCTCCGTTTTGCCCACTACTTCAATTTTGGAAAAAAAAATATGATATGCAAACTAAACACCGTTAATGTAAAAGGTCACAGGTCAAAAGTCAGCGGAAATTTTTCGAAGAGATAGAATTTATTCTTAGGGCCGAAACTGGGGAGGAAATCGCCATATAATTAATTGGTCGTTTGCGAACGGTTTCAAGGTCTATGTGCTCACCAAATTAGAAGCCGAATTATTAGCGGTTCAAAGGAGGTATGCAGTTTACATCAAAGTTTTTTTTTTTTTTTTTTTGTATATACGAGAAAAAATGTCACGAATGGTAATAATTATAACGCAATAGTAATAATGACAATAAACACCGTTTGTATTGCATCTTTCTCAAAAACAAATAGCATTTACAGAAGAAAAAAAAAAACAACGTTAAAGACAACAAAACTGAACAAAGAAAACTGTGGTCTTACCCGCTCAATAGCAAAAGAAAACTCTGGCACAACCCCACCCCACCCCCATCTCACCCCACCCCACCCCACCCCCAAAAACACACACACACACACACACACACACACACACACACACACACACACACACACGCACGCACGCACGCACACACACACACACACACACACACACACACACACGCACACACACACACACACCATGACGCTGAAACAGCGAGGAAAGACAACCCAGCCTACCTAAGGAGTAGAAGCCTGCAAGGACCATACGTCGGGGGCTGGGCAGACCCGGGGTGGGCCAGTCGATGAAGGATCTGAAGCGGATGGACACGGAGGCGTTGGAGGGACTGGCGGCATGCTGCAGGTCCACTTTGCTGTCTCTGCTGAGCCGCCGCGCAGGACGTCCTGCCCATCTACGTCGCCCTGAACGTCAGCCACAGGAGGGACAGGGTTGGAGGGCGGCGGATGATGGTGTTGGGTGGTGGCGGAAGATGACGACGACGCTAACGCTGTCGTGGACGTGGGTTGATCGCCAGTGCTGGTAGATGTCGCTGAGGGATTGTCTGTGGTGGTGATAGGTCCTTGATGAGGATTGGAGCTTCTTTCCTCAGCCGTCGCGGTGACGAAACTGTTGTCAGAGAAGGCAGATCCCCCTTCACTGTCGGTCATGAGGACAGACTGGGTGTCAGTACCGGCAGGCAGGCCTCTCTCAGCTGTTGTGGTCACAGCATCGGTGCTGACGTTGAATGACCCATATCGATTATTTGTCGTAATGTATTCATCGGCGGTCCCATGGGCCATGTCCAGTCCAGTCTTATCAGAAATCCCAGGCGGCAACAATTGACAAGAATGCGTCATCTTTGCAGCACTGCTTTCTCTACCAAGCCCCGCTGTGTGGAACTGATTCCTCGATATGGGGACGTTCCTCTCGTCTGCGAAGTTAGCATGTCTGCAGTGCGGAGACAGCTCAAGATGCGTCGCGGCTGGTCTTTCCCATTTGTCCCAGTGCCTTTTCGACAGTCCACAGCTAAAGCACACGATGTTCCGCTGTTCCATATCCCAGTAGAACCCACTTTGCGCCAGACGGATGGCAAACACACAGCCACGTCATCCACTTCAGAGAACGTTCCTAAGCGCCATGCTTCCCAAGCCAGCTTGTCTTGATGGGTTAGGGTCAGAGGGGGCGTGACGAACAAACACACTAGTGTCTTCATGTCTTCATCTAGGATCTCAAGAGACCGAGATTTCCCCAGATCTGGATAAAACTCACTATCCGGCTTTGAGGCAATAGTTGCGTGTAAACTCCTGATCACTTCA
>JADBJO010006582.1:42500-57500 GCA_016801955.1 Conus betulinus
AGAGAGAAAAAAAAAAAGTCGGTTGCTGTTTCCCTGTGAGACAGTGCTTTGGGTTCTCTCCGTATGTCATAGCTGGTCATTTAGGCCCACGTTTGGTCATCTTTTGTTTGTCGTTAACTTTATTATTCCCAAATAGATCAATACCGGGAATCGTGTTTGTAATGTGTTATACATTTTTCGTTTCATAAATTCTTGACGCTGCATTAATGATAGCCCCTTGACATGAAGACACTGCTTTTGGTAGCACACCACAAATTACATCGCCGAGACCGAGAGTAAGAGTGTTCTTATGTGTGTGTGTGTGTGTGTGTGTGTGTGTGTGTGTGTGTGTGTGTGTGTGTGTGTGTGTGTGTGTGTGTGTGTGTGTGTGTGTGTGGTGTGTGAGTACACCTAGACATGCACACATACATACCCACAGTAACGTAATTGTTTTGAAAATTGATTCCACTTTTTTTTTTTTTTTTTTTTTTTGTTGCACATGTTCACAACCAAATATGCGCTTGCTTGCTCGAAGTAGAAAGATTTAATATAAATACACTTGAAAAGTGAGTTCGAAGAAATGCAGCTGCCATTAAGATTAGGTCACGGATCAGTTATAAAGCTGAAAGTATGACGTCAGATATAGGGCTCTTTTAATAATCCATGTGTAAGGCCTATATATGCATATGATTTTTTTTTTTTCTTTTGATTAGTGAAATGAGAGGAGAGGGGGAGAGGAGAAAAGCTCGGAGGGAAGGGTGAAGGTGATATGTGGTTTGGGTTGGTGTGACCTTGATTTACCTCAAACTGACATCGTTAATAGGACGGCCCAGCGTGGGGGTACCCCTGCGCGCTGTGCCTGAAATATAATGTGTGGGCGCCGCCTTCCGTCAGCCCGCTGCAGAGTTAAGGAGTGCCGAGGGGCACGAGAGAATTTCACTTTGTACATGTCATTACCATACTAACACACTCAGCATTATGACCGACAAAGATAGTAATGTAGATAACGCGTGCACTGGGGGGGGGGGGGGGGGGGGGGGGGGGAGGGGGAGGGTCTGTAAGTATCCCCCCTTTTTCTCTCTCTCTCTCTCTCTCTCTCTCTCTCTCTCTCTCTCTCTCAAGAAAGAGAGAGAGAGAGAGAGAGAGAGAGAGAGAGAGAGAGAATCTGGTTTACGTTTTGATCTACACATCGACCAAATAAAGAATAAGAACGTGTCGAAAAGTTTGATGTTTACATGCCTGGGCCCCCTTTTTTTTCGGGAGATTTTGCTAGAACTGACTGAGTACACCGAAGACGAAAAATGGAAGGGAGGGAGAAGGGGGAAGGGGAGGGTCTGGGGCTTCCTGACGCAAGCGGACCTTGTATTGTTGATATGGGGTTTGGGGTTTCTTTCCCCATTCTAAACCACAATCTGAAGGAGAAGTCTCTGGCTTTTGTGTCTTGTTGCACACATGCCTTCTTAATCATAGGACAAGTTTTAAAACAATTAACATTAATTAAGTTATATATCATACTGTTTGTTCGTTTGTTTGTTTCTGTTTCCTTGTTTAGGCTACTTGTTTGTTTTTGATTCAAGGCCTCAATACAAAAACAAAAAAAAAAAAACAAAACAAAAACAAAACAAAAAAAAAAATGAAAAGTTGCACTGAGTCCAGAATGAGTTTTTTTTTCTTGTTTGTTTGTTTTTTTGTTTTTTGTTTTTTGTTTAGTTGTGTTTGGGTGTTCAAAACGACAGAACATGAATTACAGTTATGCGATCACACTTCTCCTGTGGGTTGCCGTTGCGATGTCCGGCAGTATACACTTCCTGAATCCGGCAGTGTGTGGCATATTTCAACATCTTACATTTCATACACCTCTCTAAGGTTTTGATCGTGCTTTTTCATCTGAAGGTTGATGAAGCAGACAGAACAACACTCGCAGTGAAAATCCCAGATAACGAAGCGCTTTCTGAAAAAAAAAAACACAGCCGTTATCCAAAATTGGGAATTCTCGTTGTTCGCTAATGGCTTTTCCCGCTCAGGGCTCAAGCCCCAAATCCAAAGTTCAAACTTTGGTTGCACAAGGACGTACTGTCGCAACACACACACACACACACACACACACACACACACACACACACACACCAAAACGCACGCTCGCACGCGCGCACAGACACACACACATGCACAAACGCGCGCGCGCACACACACACACACACTCACACACACACACACTCACACACACACACACACACATGCACACACACACGTACTCGCGCACACACACGCACGCACACACAAACACACATATTCTCTCTCTCTCTCTCTCTCTCTCTCTCTCTCTCTCTCTCTCTCTCTCTCTCTCTCTCTCTCCCCCCCCCCCCCTTTTTTTTTTTTTCCAGTTTCACGTTGACCTTTAAAGAACAGGAAATTTGCATGTGCACACCTGTCTCTGTCTCTGTGTCTGTCTGTCTGTCTGTCTCTTTCTTACACCTACACACACACACACACACACACACACACACACACACACACACACACACACACACACAGAGCACAGCGCAGAGAGAGAGAGAGAGAGAGAGAGAGAGAGAGAGAGAGAGAGAGTTGTAACAACAGGGCCATTAAAAAAAAGAATACCACATCCTGATCGACGCTTAAAAAAAAAAAAGAAAAAAAAGGTGACTGTTTTACAGCACCTTGATGAATGGAGCCCTGCAGTCGCCATTTTTTTTTTCTCTCTCTTCTGTTTTGTTTGTTTTGTTTGTTTGTTTGTTTGTTTGTTTTGTTTTGTTTTTCGGTTCGAGGGTTGACTGCCTCTGTATATATATATATATATATATATATATATATATATATATATATATATATATATATATATATATATATATATATGAGTTACTGGGTTCTGGCAGTCAACCCTCGGGACTTTGTTTGTTTGTTTGTTTTTTTCTTGGCGAGTTAGTGTCGATCATTGGAAGTTTCAGAAGTCTTTCTGGCCCTATCAGGCGTCTTAACGCAGATTCTGAATTGATGCTGATGCTCGAACGGCACCTACCACTCCAGACATAGCTTTGCTCTCGTTGTCCTTATAGAGCCTATCGCAAGCCACACAGTCTGAAACAACAGTGTTTCGTACTTGCTATTTTTCTCGGCAGAAGTGTCTGACTCGCTGGCTTCATCTCTCCTTCAAATGGCAGTAGAGAGGTGAGCCTTGGATTTCAAAACGAGTGGCCTTTATTGACAAAGCAAGACACGCCATTTAGAAGACGCCGTCTCACTAGGCACAGGATGACAATGACACAATGCTCCAGTTGAATCACTATCACCTATCCCGGAGTCTTGAAGACCGTTGGGGGCGCCACACAGAAGACTTCGCAACCAGCTTCCTCTGCTTCTCCCGGGTCTTAGACTCTCAGACTCTCTTAGGCAGTTGCTGAGTGTGAGGCCAGTCCGTTCACTGATGTTGTCCTCCCATCTCTTTCTCTGTCTTCCTCCCCTTCTGCCTCCTCGCACTGTTCCTCGCAGAATGTTTTGGCAAGTCTTTTTGATCTTGACACACGACCATACCATCCCATTTTTCTTCTTTTCACCGTGGACAACAGGTCTTCGTATGGTCCAACGGCTTGCCTTACTCTGGTCTGGACCTCCAAGTTGGTGATGTGGTCTCTGTATGAGATGCCAAGGGTCTTGCGGAAATATCTCCTCTCTAATACATCCGAAGATGCTTCCAGTTAAATGCATCAGTATTAAAGTTCTTTTTCGCAAAACAAGGTGTACATCTGTTGTGTGTTGTCTGCTTGCAAGGCCCTATGACAGGTTAGGTCGGGGGGGGGGGGGGGGGGGGGGGGGGGAGGGGGGGGGGGGGGGGGGGAGAAGGAAGGAAGGGAACCAGTGCAGCTTTCACACAGTTCATGTCTCCCTACATGAACACAGCGTTGTTCATTCAACCTTTCATGATGACAATGGGCGAACACACTCACCTACTTGAAAGGCACGATGTCGAAAACATTTTTTTTTTTTTACGAGTCACGCGGCGTGAAATACATGCATCTGTACATGGATCTAGAGCCCTGAGTAGTAGTATTAGCAGTAGTAGTAGTAGTAGTAGTAATAGTAGTAGTAGTAGTAGTAGTAGTAGTAGTAGTGGCAGTAGTAGTCGTAGTAGTAGCAGCAGCAGCGGCAGCGTCAGTAGTGTTGTTGTTGTTGCTTTTTTCTTGTCGTCAAAGCCTTTCTTTTCCTTGTTTCCTTGTTCAATGACCTGTTGTGTTTTTCCACCGAGGCATGATGTGTACAGGGCACAATTTGTTTAGTTGCAAATACATCCTGGTTCACTTTTTGGCATGTCGCTATTACTCGACAGTCATTTACAGCAGTCGAACATAGAGCCAGACATAAGCCTATTGCTATGTAAGCACACGCGCTCTATTTTGATTTGAACTTTTTGAACAGGGTAAATTATCGTCCTTTGTATCAGTTTCTACGGCCAGGGTATAGTAACATGTCAACCCTTGCTTCCTGCTTTGGATTGCGCTGTATGAAGGCCCTTGCATCTTGCTTTGGATTGCGCTGTATGAAGGCCCTTGCTTCCTGCTTTGGATTGAGCTGTATGAAGGGGATACCTCACTGTGGAAACACCCAATCCTGATTTGCATCTTCTTTCTACGAGCAGCATACTTTATCATGTAAACTCCCACCCCTTAAGTTTGGTCGATCTTTATGAACAAGGTGCACTTCCCTCAAAGCAGCCCCTCCCTACTTTGAATCGCTTCCCCATAGTGACGTCTTAGGCAAGGACACGTTAAGTTTTCACCTTATTTGATTCATTCATTACTTCATTTATTTTTTGAAAGCAAAAATGACGGTTGCAAAAAGATTACTGACTGTTTGATCTAAATCTACTCTTTCAGTGTTTCTTTTATTTCGGCCTGTTATGCTATTGTTTCAGAAATAAGAAAGAAATGACACACAGCCTGCTGGGGACGGTTCACCGTGCAAAGCGTTTACTAAGAGGTTTCATTCCTGATTTAGCACCATTTTGGCTACCGCTTCGTCAGCCCTTGGACTGTTGGTGTGCATACAATAAACAAAAAGAAAAAGAAGTAGAGCAAAATAACAAAGACGAATAATGTCTTGGAGCCATGCATCTTTGTTAGCATCTCATACAGACACATCACTTTCTTTTAGAGGTCAATACCTCAAAGCCAAAGCCCCTGTCGCCATTCCCATCCCCATCCCATCGGGTCTTATGCTTCGACCTCCTTTACCACCTTCTCCACCGACGACCTTTACTGAATGAGAAGCTTGCTTAAAGGAAGCCCATCAGTGTAGCCAATACAAAACTAATTGAAAGGGTAACGGCAGACATCATGCCAAAGAATAAAGTGTTTTGTTACCTATGGTGCAGGTTATGCCCTTTCAATCTCTACACTTCTTTTAAACTTGGAATTTAACATTGTTAAATAGCAACAATACTCTTGCTTCTTGAAATGAGTAAATTTCAATACACAAAATATTAAGTACAATCCCATTGAACTCTGTTATTACATCATCTTATAATTTCGAATCAAAGTGTTTGTCCTGAAGACTTTAATGGTCTTCAACTAGACAGGTCCAAAATAGTAAGACAAAGAAGCCTTTGTCAGTTTGTGCTTGGTGACAGTTGCCAGGAAAAAAAAATGGTCAAACTAGAGAGGTCCAAAATGGAAAGACAAAGAAGCCTTTGTCAGATTGTGCTTGGAAACAGTTGCCAGGAAAAAATGGTCTTAAACTAGAGAGGTCCAAAATAGTAAGACAAAGAAGCCTTTGTCAGTTTGTGCTTGGAAACAGTGGTTTCATTCAGAGTGGTCTCTCAAAAGAGAGGTTTTACTGTATATTGGTGGTGCATGTGCTGCCTAACTGAAGAATCTGCCCTTTTTTTCTAATGTGTGATGAAATATGGTGATGGGCTGTGTACATTTTCTCCTCTTGACTCTCATCTTTTCTTTATTATTGAATTTTATTTCTACTGTCTTGCACGGGACATAAGTCTTTCCTTCATTTTCAGTTTTTCTCTCAATTTTTTTCTGTGTGTTCACCAACATGATCACTGTAAGAATATTTCATAAACAAAATATACTGTAGAGTTTTCTGTCTATGCTATTTCTAACAGTGACACTGACACAACACATGACTGTGACTGAATGCATTTTAACGCTAGTCAGAATTGAATAATATAATTCATTGTGGAGTGTGCTAGGTGGGTTTTTTTTTCTGTCTGTTCATTCTACAAAATACATGTAGATTCATTTGGAGAAAAAAAGTTGGTTTGAACTTTGAATGTAAGATTACTTGAGTACACGAACGAGTCTATTATTTCATTCTATACATGTACATGGATGGAAAATACAGTGAAGTTTACGGTTGATGCAATCACAGATGTCTGTAGTATTATTAACAGTTAATATGATATGCTAAATGCAGCCTAATAAAGGGACACTAAGTGCCTTTGGCATACTTTACACAGTGGGAATTCTGATTGGAAACCAACAGGTGTTTGACACCACAGATCGATCAGAGACAGACTATCTTACCTTGTAAGTTAATGTATTTACACTCAATTTCTTCCCCATTTGTAAAAAAAAAACTGTTTTCACTGACAGAACTGTCGTCTGCTCAATCCCCTCTCCGGAAAATTGAAGGGTGAGAATCACAAAGCCTATTTCACCTAGAGTCAAACAAACTATGTACAAATATAGCTTTTGGCAAGACCTTTTGAAACATACCAGGATGTACACCTTTCACTGAAGGTCAAGGTCACAGCGGCTAGGGAGATGATACATGATATCATATAAGAATTGAAATATGCTCAATGCCATCACAGGAGAAATGAAATATGTTACATGTAACTTTTGTCACAGGGGGAAAAAAGATATTTACATAACATGACAGGAGAATTGAATCAGTTGAAATTATGGGTTTCTTTTGGCCTTGACTGTATTGGGTGAACAGTGCTGTCCCTGTCAATTTACTATGTCAGAATAAAAAAAAAAAAACGTTCTTGAACAAATCAGCAATAATCCGACATCCAGCTTGTTGGAAACAATCCATGCTGACCAGTGCTATTCAGTGTGAGAATTGTGTTGGTACGACACATGCACCCGCTCACTCTCCTCATCAGTGCCACCCCAACAACACACACAAAGCTGTTTGGTGAGAAAAATATTGTAATATCACACACACACACACACACACACACACACACACACACACACACACACACAGAGGTCAGAATGTAAAGTATATTTTATTCAAGGCGCTTAAGGTCTTCTTTAAACACACACACACACACACACACACACACACACACTCTCTCTTTCTCTCTCTCTCTCTCTCTCTCTCTCTCTCTCTCTCACACACACACACACACACACACACACACACACACACACTGGAATGATATGAAGACCTACACTAGATGTGGACCCACACAGTAAGGAAAAAGACGAGGAGAAATCCTGTCGACACCCTACCTCGAACAGCGCTTCCATAAGAAGTCGGCTACAAGCACCAACAAGCGACAGCTGTTCTGCTCTGTGAACAGCTTCTTAGGTTAGTAGTTTTTCAAGTTTTAATGATGATGCTAAAGCCAAGCCACCAACAAAAAGCATTTTCAGGTCTGTCAAACTCATACATGGAGAAAAGAAGTCACATCATAAACACATCATGAAATCCCGAAAAAAAAAAAAAAAAAAAAAAAAAAAGCATTTAATGATATGGTACCTAAACTACTGACATCATATGTCAAATAAAATTAGCCTGTGCTGACAGCATTCATACAAAATTTTTTTTTTTTTGGATGCAAATATTTGATGAAAATTATTCAAATGTCTCAAAAAACCAATAAGAAAAGTCATATGGGCAAATACGCACAGCAAAATGGACATCTTGTGTCGTCTTTCAATACTGTATATAAATTGTCACTACCTGACTGCCTGATCACAACAAAAAAGCTGGCATGTCTTATATATACATACCTGTCTATCTATCTATCTATCTATCTATTCATGCACATAAAATGAAGATAAAAACAACAGACTCGTCAAATTTTCCCCAATATTTCGACCTGAGGTCTTCCTCAGGGGACTCTGTGACAAGAATGAGGCCAGGCATCGAGTCATCAACTACTGAAAACAATTCACAGATGTTCTCACATCCAACTGTTCTCTTTTTCCCTCACTCCTCCCTCCCCACCCCCACCGCCGTGGACCCCTGTCCACCCACCCTACCAATGCCAACATTCCGTGAAGAGACATCTCCCCATATCCAAAAATACAAACAGAAATAAAAACATTTTGATGCATGCCCCCTCAAACACCATACAATCGCGAAAAGAGGACAGCACGGGGGGGAAGGGGGTGGGGGGAGGATGACGGGGAGAAAAAGAGAGTGGGGGGGGGGGGGGGGGCTCAGCGGAAGGGGGAAGGAAGGTGGTCAAAACACATCAACCACAGAACGCAACCAAAGCTGCATACACCTACGCAGCCACAAACTCCTAAACGTTAAATAACGAATAAACATTGAAACCTGTAATAACTGGAATAAAAGGTAAACAAGATATAAAACAATTCATACAAGGTAAAACAGTTAAGTGCTTAAAGGTAATATGCCAAAACAGTGAGGGGAAAAAAAAAGGGGTGGGGGGGTGGGGGAAGAAGAGGACGTTAAACCAATCTGTATGGGAGTAAAACAGTGCAAAAACACAAGAAACCAAACAACGTCCCGCGAAGAGACATCTCCCCACATGCAAAAATACACACAGAAATAAAACATTTTGATGCAATCGGTCTGTCTGTCCATCTATCTAAGGTTTCAATAACTTAGACAGGAGAATAGTGCACAAAGGCAGAAAAAAAAAAACAGTTGATGACAGTAACAAAAGACGAACATGAATTTTTCAAAAAAAGGCACAGTCACAGAGAGTGACAGAAAAGAGGAAGATATGAGCACAGAACGTCCAGAAGGCGGGAGGGAGAGGAGGGGGAGGGGGGCATCTGCAGTGAAAGCCAGGTAAAAAAAAAATCCTGGCAGCAGGTAAGAAACAATTCAAAATTAGGAAAAAAAAAAAAAAAAAAAAAAAAAAAAAAATCAGCCCCTAGCCAGGGCATGTCTTCTCACAGATCAGAGTTGTGCTTGATACTTGCTCAAATACTGATACCTTCTCAAAGGCACGTCGTTATGACCAGTTTAACGAAGAGAAAATTTGGATGGGGAAAAAAGAAGGAAACACTAGTTTCTCTCCACCCTCTCCCCCAAAATGGACGTTTTTTTTTGTTGTTTTACTAGCATATTGGGATGTGTGTCATTGTTCTAATGTTGAGTAGTGTCCTTGTGCATACCACATATACTTAAGGGGGGGGGGGGGGGGGGGGTGGGGGTGGGTTAAAAAACGCCTGACTCGTCATCTTGGTGATCCTGAGGTTGTGGGTTTGAATCTCTGCCAGGGCTGTTTTGGTACAGGGGGATTTTTCCCTCGGAAGTAACATTGGTTCTGACTCCGTTTCCCTAACAGTCGTTCAAATGAGACTACAAACCAAGGTTCAATGTATGGATGCATGCATAAAATCTTGCACACACATAAAATGCCATTACCAACTTTTGGAAGAGAAGGCCAGTTTGGCAATTGGTATGGATGACATGTTACACATAGCATGCACCCTGCATGAGAAATTGAAAGAATGCAGGAAATATGAAAATTTAGTGAACAATTGTTCACTGGAGGACATGGAAAATGACTGAATAAAGCACTGGCAGGCAGCTCTTCAGTCGACACTACCCAGGTAGGCAGCCCGTTGCGTACATGAGAGTATGGATTGTCAGCACCTAGAACCTTTGGCCTGCACTTTATAAATGCAATGTTATTATCATTATCATTACTATTATAATTATTAAGAAGTATATCATGGAAGAATACAATAAGGCAAGTACAGTCTGTGCATATTATTTAACCCTTTCAGCCCCAGTATAGTGTCTACCTGTGCAGCCCTTCCAGCCTAGCCTGTGTTTGTGATTCAGCAGGAATATCGGGGCTGCTGTACTCATATTATTGTAAATCTGGATTGTCACATGAAGAACTCACAGCTAGAGAAATATGAATTTTTACCAACATACAAATATTTTCTTGTGTTTTTTGATTATCCAGTGGCACACGGCCGCTTGATAAATAGTGGCTGAAGAGATTTTTCATCGCATCATGAACAGTTATTATTCTGAAAGTAGTATTATCATATTCATGATGAAACACAAAGAAAACTTGCCTGTGTCATAGCCAAATACATTTTCTGCCAGTACATGAATTTACATGGCTATCTGTTTAAACTTGAACAGTTGTTGGCCAAGATTGTCCACTAAAATTTCATCTTACATTTGGCTCACTGTAACATCACTACTGGCCAATGACGTTGGGATAACAAAGAAACTGAGAGAAAAAAAAAACCGGATCAAATCATTTGAAGTTCAGTCCATCCGAGCACCATCCAATACAAGATGGCATGGCTTCAAACTCTCTTTTCATTCATTAATTCATGAATGGAATAAGGATTAAACGTGCTTGATTTGAACAGAGATTGGCTCCTGACCATACTGCCATACACATTTGTATGTTCTTGCGAGGAAAAGAGTTAAGGTAAGGTAAGCTAATGTTGCTTTCAGCCCAGCTGACCGCAAGGGGCCATATCAGGGCTGTCACCACACTTAAGTCAACTGACCAGTCATGATTAGAAAAAAAAAATTTCACACAACTCTTTAAAACACACCTCCCCAAAAAGACACAGCAAATTCTGTTAAAAAATCTTTCCTCTATAAAATCTTAGATCAGAAGAAAAATTCAATCTCCCTCAGGAATTCAAAGATCACATCAGGTGGGGCATCTCTGAACAGGGTTTTCATGGAGTCTGCAGTGAATAGTGTTTATATGTCTCACATCATGCAAGTCCCAACACTCTAAAAGAACATGTTTCACTGTGAGTGGTGCATGACATGGAAGGCTCCACAGAGCATCTTCACCTTTTAAAAGATATGAATGGGTGTAAAACGAGTGGCCTGTAAAGCGTAACATTTATGCAAATTCTTAAAATGAACATACTGACAAGGAAAGTGTCTACACATTTATAATAAGTATATGTGTGATGCGATTGATAAAAGTGTACTTGCATTCATAAACAAGAACATATAAAGAACATTGCAGAAAAAAACACTGTGTATGCTGTTTTTAGCAAAAGTGCACACACATGTGTAATAGCATCTCAATAATGTGGCGGAAACAAACACTACATGCGCTGTTTTAAACAAAAGTGCACACACATGTATAATAACCTATCAAGAACATGACAGAAACAAACATTATGTGTGCAGTGTTTATCAAAAGTGTATACGCATTTATGAACATACCAAGAATATGGCAGAAAACAAAAAAAAATATGGGAAATGTGTTTACTCTTGAATATTTGCATAACAGACATTTATCCATTCATCTAATTTTATAAATTACACATGTAAAGAATGATAGTGATTAGTCACAAACATATCAGTAAGAAAAACTTAATAAATGTGTTATGTTCAGAACAAGAATAACATACATTTACATGAACTGATATTAGAAACTATCAAGAATATAATGGTAACACACACATAATGTCAACCATATTCAGAGCAAGCACACACACACACACACACACACACACACACACACACACACACACACTGGGCGTGTGTGTGTGTGTGTGTGTGTGTGTGTGTGTGTGTGTGTGTGTTCTCTAACAGAAAAAAAATAGAAGAAATTATCAAGCTCAGCTGTTTAAATCACTACAAAACATCAAACAAACAAATAACTGAAACAGTGAAAAACAAATGCTCCAAGGTGGCTCTGATAACCATCTGTTGACTAATACATTCGCCATATGTAAAACAGAATGCTTAAACCACTGGGGTCAGAGGTCATAGCCAAACACAGGACAACCTGACTACAGCAGGTGATCAGACCACAGCACTTAACCCTTTCTACCCTGAATTAACACTTGCCGTGGAACCTTCCTAGCCTGACATGTTCTGGGGGTTAAGCTGAAAGGTCAAGGCTGCTAAAATCAAACTGTCATTGATTCAGTATTGGAACACAAAAAATGGGCACACATCTACCGACAATATGATTCTATATAATTTTCTGGAACATATTAATATTTCATTGTATTTGATTTATCTGGTGATACATGGATCCTTGATAAACTACGGGCCAAACAGATCTTTAATCACTGCTTCTTATTTTTACAGTTGTATTATGTTTGTGATACAATGCATATCAAAGGTGACTGTGTCCTGGTCAAATATATTTCCTGCAATTCTGTACATTTCTAAGGCTCTTGCATTGACACTTTCATAACTATTTGGTAAAATCATCCACTATGGTTTCATTGAAATGTCTCACTGTTACACATTGCTTCCTTGGATCAGGGTGTCCAGGAAAAGAAATAGAAAACAATCACCAAGTCATTCAAAATTCCCTTACCGAAAACAGCACATACTGCAAGACTCAAATGACTTCAAAAGACTCTCCCTGCGCTTCTTGTTTATACACAGAATAAAGATAGAATGAGCTGGATTGAACACAGATCGATGCCTGACATCTGGTCAGGTGCAGGTGTCCATGTGTGTTTGGGGGCACCAGAGCAGGGATTGGGTGCTGCATGAAAAAGCGTTAATCTTAAGGTCAGAGGTCAAAATGGATGACGGGTCAGCCTGATGATTATAGCCAAGTAATCTGAACACAGTATCCTTAATCTTAAGGTTAGAGGTCATAGTGGCAGACGGGTCGGAATCCTGACGGACACAGCAGCCAAGTGGTCAGAGCACAGGATCTTAATCCTGATGTCAGGGGGTCGATTCCCAGCAGTGTCCGACAGGTAAAGTGTTGAAAGGATTTTCCCATCTCCCTGGTCAACGCATGGACAGACCTGCCAGTGACTGAATGACCTCTGTACGGACAGGTAACACACAAACAGACCTGCTTTTGACTGAACAACCTTTGTAGATACAGGTAGCATATGGACAGACTTATTAGTGACTGAATGACCTCCACAGGGACAGGTAACACATGGACAGACCTGCTAGTGACTGAATGTCCTCTGTAGGAAAAGGGAACAGGCAAGACCTGTTGGTGTCAGTGATTGAACAACCTCTGTAGGTACATGCAGCGCACGGAGAGATATGTTTGTGCCTGAACGACTTCTGTAGGTACAGAGAACATACAGACAGACCTGCTAGAGTGTGAACGACCTCACTAGGTACAGATAACATACGGACTGACCTGTTAGTGTCTTGGCAATCGCTGTAGGCAGAGTTAACATTGGACCTGCTAGTAACTGAACGACCTCTGCAGAACAGGTAAACACATGGACAGACCTGCTAGTAACTGAACGACCTCTGCAGGAACAGTAAACACACAGACAGACCTGCTAGTAACTGATTGACCTCTGCAGGAACAGGTAACACATGGACAGACCTGCTAGTGACTGAACGACCTCTGCAGGAACAGGTAACACATGGACAGACCTGCTAGTAATTGAACAACCTCTGCAGTAAAAAGTAACAGACAGACCTGCTAGTGACTGAACCATCTCTGTAGGTACAGGTAACAGACAGACCTGTTGGTGTTAGTGACTGAACAATCTCTGTAGGTACATGCAGGACACGGACAGACATGCTTGTGACTGAACAACCTTTGTATGTACAGATAACACACAGACAGCCCTGCTAAATATGGGCAGTCTTGTGAGTATCTTAACAAACTATGTAGGTACAGGTAATACACAGAGAAATCTGCTGATGGCTGAAGAACCTTTGTAAATACAAATAACTAGTGGATAGATCTGAAGTGACTGAATGACCTCCGCAGGTACAGGTAACACATTGACTTGTTAGTGACAAATGACCTTATTAGTACAGGTAACACATAGACCTGTTAGTGACAAATGACCTTTATTAGTACTGGTAACACATGGACAGACCTGCCAGTGACTGAACAACCTTTGCAAGTACAGGTAACTTCTGGACAAATTTGTCTCTGACTGAATGACCTCTGTAGGCACAGGTAACACACAGACAGATCTGCTAGTGACTGAACGACCTTGGCATACAAATAACACATGTAAGTGCCTGTTAGTGCCTGTACAGGTTACACATGAACAGACTTGTTAATAACAACACAACCTCTGTACATACAAATAACGCATGTAAGTACCTGTTAGTGCCTGTACAGGTTACACATGGACATACTTGTTGATAACAAAACAACCTCTGTACGTACAAATAACACATGTAAGTACCGGTTAGTGCCTGAACGACTCCTACAGGTAGATATACCACATGGAGAGATCTGCTAGTGAGTGAATGGTCTCTGTAGGTACAGGTAATACGTGCATGAAACCTGGCACTAACTGAACAACCTCTGTGGGTCAAGTTAAAGGACAATGCATCACACAGCACTCGTTGAAATACTGCTGTTGAAGGTTTATTTAGCTCTCAATACACTTGCACATTTTTTAATCTAAAATCACAAATAAATCTGAAGCATGTCTGTGCATGTGCAGTGTGTGTGTGTGTGTGTGTGTGCGTGTGTGTGTGGTGCATGTGTGTGTGTGTGCATGCGCGCATGCATGTATGTGTGAATCTTTACACTCATGCATGTGTACATAGAGAATGCAAGTGAATATCAATACATATATGTGTCTTTGAGAGTGTGCATATGTGCATTCATGAACATGTCCTTGCATGTGTATGTGTGTACCATTGTGGGTGTTGATGTATGAGTAGTAATACACGTGTACATATGAGCAGCATAAGCATTTTACACACAGATTTAAAACTGCTGTAACAATATAGCATTGTAGTGTATACACAGAAAGGAAATCAACCAAATGGCACTTCAGTGAATTTCTGATGTGAAGAGAAACCTTCAAACTGTTCCATGTCCTGTTTCCTTCACAAACAGACGTGGGCTCTCTCCCGTTC
>JADBJO010006582.1:67500-110000 GCA_016801955.1 Conus betulinus
TATCAAAGCAGGCCTCTTTTCTCCAACAAGGAAAGATACAGGAAGATATGTTCTGTTTAATGTCAACCACTCTAGGAACTGAGCCATGACAGTTTGTGTTCTGAAACATGGTAGTTTCTCTTCTGAACAATGACACTATCATGGGCGAGTCTGTTCTTTGTAGTATGGCCATTTAACTCCTTTATCATGACAGGTTCTCTTTTGAATCATGATAGTCTCTCTTCTGAATCATGACAGTTTATCTTCTCTACCAAGATAGTTTAGCTTCTGAACTAAGAAGTTTATCTTCCGAACCATGATAGTTTATCTTCTAAATTATGACAGCTTATCTTCTGAACTAAGACAGATTGTCTTCTCAACTATGACAGTTTCAAGATCAAGATCATTGCAGTATATCTCCATGATATGTAGTTTGATTTTATTTTCATTTGTACTAACTGACATATAGTCAAATTCGTCAACCATTTTTAACCACAAATGTTTCTGTTGTTACATGATATATATATTCCATGAATACATATATAGAGAGAGCAATGACCATTAACATAACACACACAATTTAGAAAAAGTGCCCCCCTGAATCCAGCCTCCATCAAACATATCTAGAACATCAGCAGAATAATTTTACTGTGCCATATTTTTAATTATTTAAACTATCAGCTTTCAGAAAATGAAGCCCATGACATGTTTGAAAGACCAGAACAGTCTGTTCACATCGATTATAACCAGCACAGTGTGAAGGCTACATTTCAAAGCAAAGCAAGAAAATGGAACATGTTTGCTGACCTGTCATTACATAAATCTGAATTCATATGCTTGTGACTGTGAGAAACATTAACCCTTTCATCGCCACACAAGCCGCAGAGCTGCTTGCAATCAGAATGCCACAGTAGCCATTTGGGTCCAATTGGGAATGCATGTATTTGTTTGTGTGTATATAAAATTTACTTTCACATTCACCGTGGCTACAATATTTAATTAGTACATGGAACAAATTTGCCTCATATCATTTTTTTGTATATGGTGTACAGCAGTTGGTTGAGCGTTTAAAATTAACAGACTTGTAAATGTAGTGTGCCCATTGTAGCTCTGCTGCAGAGCTGGTTTTCAGCTGCTTGGAGCTTGGAGATAGTTGGTGATGAAAGTGTTAAGCTGTAAACAGCTCCAACTATCATCAATGGCTGTACCACTAACTGCAGCTATATTACTTCTGACATGCTGAATCATCTCTTTGAAAGGTTTCTCCAAGGTATCCTAAAGCTCAAAACTCACTGGGACTACAACACACCAACATATGCACATACACACACCCACACATGTGCACATACACACACCCACACATGTGCACATACACACACACCAATGCATGCATGCAGACATGGGCATGCACACAAGCACGCATGCGCACACACACACATACACACACACACACACACACACACACACACACACACACACACACACACACACACACACTATGTCAGATACCCAAACAAACAACATCCAAACACACTCACAGACCCAAATGACAATTTTTGTGTGCACAGATACTCAACCTTTTCCATTACAGCCGTCTCCTTGTCTTCCAGTTTCTTCACTTCAGTCTTTAGCTCTTCCCTCTTCTCTTGGCCATGTCTGAGATCCCATTCACCTCTGTACATTTGCGATGTGTTGAAGAAGCGCACAACACGCAAATCAGCTCTTCATGACTCATGCAGTACAGTTCGGCCTGTTTACCGCTGTGACTGGCGCAGATGACTTGGTGGTGTGTGGCCAGTTGCTCAGCTGATAGGTCACTCAGCTTCTCCGTGATATGATCTTGACTTGACGGAATCTTGGCATGGAGTTTGGAACATGTATTGCAGAGTTTGAAGGCGCATTGCAGACAGAACACAGTGCCCTCTGCGTCCTCACAACAGCTACACACATGGCTGCCACTAAGCGTTTTCTTGCTCTCTACCATCGCAACTATCGCAACATCGGTTGGCAAGGCATCCACCAGAGAGACAATGTCGTCTTGACCCTGGTGGGAAGCAGGAAGGATTTGTTTTCGACACAGAGGGCAGCCAGCCTGCTTACCTCCCTTTTCAATCCAAGCCACCACACATTTGTGACAGACAAGGTGAGTGCATGGAAGCAGTTTGGGAAGAGTGAAATCATCGTGGCAGACAGGACACTCCATAGGGCCTGGAGCTGCGGCGCCATGTCTGAAAAAAAAATACATTTGGAATATGACCACAGCTCAGAATTGGAAACAAACTGCACCTCCAGTCCTCCACAACTCCGCCCCTTCCCGAATCAAACGTGTTCATTGACACATTCATACACTCTCTACCTCCCTTCCTCCTTTCTTGCTCCTCACAAGTCCTGAAGA
This sequence comes from Conus betulinus, assembly GCA_016801955.1. Classification (NCBI taxonomy): domain Eukaryota; kingdom Metazoa; phylum Mollusca; class Gastropoda; order Neogastropoda; family Conidae; genus Conus; species Conus betulinus. Next base: position 69,875 of record JADBJO010006582.1, read on the forward strand.
CGCACTATGACCGAAACACTGTTGACATTTGTTCTCTTTTTCTTTTTTTTTCCCCTATTTTAAAATCTTCTGAGAATCCTCAAAAAATATTTCGCATTTTTCACAGATCTGCGGTCAAAAATCTGTTTTACTATTGCTCCTTCCAGCTTTGTATCTGTTTATTCCACACCTTCCTCCTCCGTACCCTTTCCCTCCATTCCAGACCTCTCACACACACACACACACACACACACACACACACACACACACACACACACACACCAAAAGTCTGGCTGATCCCTTGACAAAAATCCTAGTTTAGAAGCCCCTAACCTTTTTTATTTTTTTTTGCTAATCTGTACTGAAAATTCTACAATAACAATACAGGGAATCTGGATTTTTTTTTTTCATTTCATTATCAATTGTCTTACTGACGAGTCTGCTGCTTTGAGGTGCAAACAATCCAACAGCAATGCATTCTAATCCTTGATGGTGGCTGGGAAAACCGAAGCGTGCCAACACTGGCTACATCATTGGATCTGCTGCAGTTGATGGGAATGACACCTTCATTGCCTGGTTGAAGCTATGGCTTGTGTTACGCTTGCTCATGGCCGCTTGTCCATTTATGATTTCATGTGGTACAGTCCACTTTGCTACTTTCCTTCGCTGTTAAATGGATGGCCTTCCGATCGAAGCTGACACTTTTTGAGGTGTTAAGATACCAATCAATTATAAAATGTGTAGCTCTTCTTTGCATGGCTTCGGGCTTTTTAAAGATGCGCTGGGTATGAGCGTCCCATACTGTGCAGGCATATCCTAGTATGAGATAGATGACAGATTTGCAAGCAACCTCCTTCAGGTGACCAGCGCCGATCTTTAAACTGATGTATGGAAAAACAACGAAGGAAGGAGACACGATGGGGGAAAGTTAGCTCTAAAATAGGACTTTACCTACCCCAGTATGTCCTAGCACAGCTTGCTCGAATCCCTGGCTTGGTGGAGAATGGGAAAAGACTGGAGTCTTCGTCTGAAAGCTGTCTAGTGTGTGCACCTTGGAAACAAAGGCTACTTCTTCCTCCCATAGAGTGACCATCCTCACCTGTATGGGAAATGTACAGAAAACCTTGACACAAAAGTGTTGAAAGTCTTGGCCTTCACAGCTTGTTGGGGTTGAGTTCCATTCTGTGACTGTGTGTGACAAGAAATGGCCTGTCTGAAACTGAGTTCTACCACTGATCTGGGCCAGTTGAGATGGGTGCAGCAGTGGTGTTGTGATACAGGTGTATGTTTTACACTGAGACTCTTCATGCTCAGTACATTGACGGGAAACCTACCTGACAACCAAGTGATCATGAAGAGTCTCAAAGTAAAACATACACCTGTATCACAACGCCACTGCTGCACCCATCCTGGGTGAGAATTTTACGAATCATAATAAGTGGCCTGACTCTACAGAACTCTCTGCATGATTTTCAGCCTGCTCCATTAGCTTCAGAGCGGCCAATTAACTTTGAAAAAATGAAAATGGGCTTCAAAAATGTTATCATCGGTTTTCTCCCATGATAGTCACTATTTCATTTTACAAACTTTCATATTTTCACGTTTTCTTAACTTTAATTACTTGTCAATTGCGAACCGAAAGTAGGTTTTCTTCGAATGAGGAAGTTGAAATGATAAAAATTATTTCAGAATATCAAACATTCAGAACAAACTGTACCTCCCCAGACTTAATAATTAGTATTAGTTGAAGTTATCAGAGCGATTAAAACTGTCGTCAGCTCTGCGTGATATTCTTTACTGGATGAAGGAAAGTAGCAAAATCTCACCTGGAAGTTTCTGGCTTCTCGTCCACTGTCGTTAAGTCAATAATTATTTGAGTGTCCTCCCTTAGCTCGAACACGTACGATTGTTCGTGATTCCGGAAACTTCCGAATTTCTATTGCTGCATTCACGGTCACTTATAATTTTCTCACAGACTGCCGCGCACACACACACACACACACACACACACACACACACACACACATCTCTCTCTCTCTCTCTCTCTCTCTCTCTCTCTCTCTCTCTCTCTCTCTCTCTCTGCATGACCGCCTTATTTGCTTGTTTGCTTTCTTACATTATTTCATTTCACTGCATGTTGTAGTCCCTACTCAGGGCGAGGACTGGATGTAAAAAAGTACGTCAGTGCTTATCTATTATCCTCGTAATAAAGAACTTTGTCTTGTCTCTCTCTCTCTCTCTCTCTCTCTCTCTCTCTCTCTCTCTCTCTCTCCCATTTATTTGCTGCGTTCATCACTTCAAACCAATAGGTTTAAAAAAAAAAAAAGGATAGAAAAATACCTACAAGAAAAGTTCTTGAGGTAGGCATATCAGAGTAGTGTAATTCAAGCTCATGATCATACACCAAGCAAAACCTACTCGCTAAAAAAAAAAAAAAAAAAAAAAAAAAAAGTTACTGAGCTCCATTCAAAAGTCTTTGATTTGAACCGTATCTCCATTGAACAGGTAAATGAGCATTGTTTTAGGTGTAACGATTGATGATGGATTAAGATTGCAGTCTCATGTCAACAATCTTTGCAAGAGCATCTCCAAGAAATGTTCCTCCAGTGCCAACTTCGACCCTGTGCTAATAGCATTGCTGTACTTAGTTTTTTTCCCCTTGTGATATGCATACATTGTCAGATATTTCATTTTCAACAGTGTGGGATGGGTGTAGTGCTATCCTCAAGAAAAAAAAAATCTTTGTATAGACAGGCAGTGAAACTACTCCTTTCAGCGTTACATTTGCGAAACAAAAAAAAAACCATCATTTATTCGTAAAATTCCAATTGAATAGGCGACCACGCCATGTTACACACAATGCTCTCTTTCCAAAACTGACCAGCAGTTCTGGTTTGCCGTGACTTCGACCTTACTGACTGATCAATACAAAACAAAGCAAAGTACTGGACTATATGTCGGGAGCGCACTCCCAGGCACAAAATACGAATTCATAAAACATAATTTTTGAAAAAGTAGACACAAATATCTCACAATGATTTCATTCTTTGATTTTCTTTTATTTTCTTTTTTTAAATTTTTAATCATAAACCTACATTCAAACTCGTCGGTATTTGAACACACTGCCTGTCTGAACATAATACTGGGTACCTCTCCCTTCAACCGTTCACCCCAACCCCTCTTCTCTCTCTCTCTCTCTCTCTCTCTCTCTCTCTCTCTCTCTCTCTCTCTCTCTCTCTCTTAACGTTCTTTCCACCTTGCTTGACAGCTCAACACTTCATATAACACTAGCAAGTATCGAGTCTACTCGTCAGTGTTGGAATTGAGTTGAATTCCAATGTATCTGTCTGGGTGGAAAATCTCCACTGAGCGCAGCATGAAGATTCACAGAATGAAAATGGGAGGCACAAACAATGATGAATGAACAACAGCGCACCTCGCAAGAATATGAGATCAGAAAACTAAGGCCATGATTCAAACGAACGTGCCAAGGACATCCATGCTGATTATCCAGACGAGGGATTTGTATAGGCTGTCATTACCAAATGCCTGAGACCCGACATACACCCCCCGGTGCAAAAGAGGAACGGAAAAAATCCGATGAACGAAAAGTTCAAAAACTGGTGGGAGGGATGAGACTGGAACGCGAACTATAACCGCAGCTGGAGACATTGTGTACGCACGCAGCCTGTATTTATGCCTTTGGATTGAAATGACCAAATTAGACACTTGACTACGCAAAAAATCCAGATGCCTGGATAATACCTGCCTCAGAAGCTGAGACGAATGGGTTGGATTGGCTCTGGGAACACCTGAACGCACAACTTTGCTTCTTTAGAGACCCTTTCCAGGAAACTTCGAGCAGCCAAAATCTGAGACAGTTACAATGGACAAAAAACCTCTTGGGCGGCACCTCATGAAAACATATTTCGACCTTTAGAGTACAGTACCACTTGGAATCCAGGGCTTGGTGCGGTTTGCAGTGTCAGAGGAAAGGTTCACGGACAGCCACCAATACTGGAAGATATAAAGAAAATAGGATGAAAGCCAGAGCCATTTTCGCCTGGATCTGATGGAACATTCTATCTGCTATATAAAAAATGTCCAAGTGTCTTAAACGACTTCACAAAATGATAAAATCAGCATGGAGGAACTTGAAGATCGGCGACCAATGGATGGTAGCTTATGGAGTGTACAATCCCAAAGAGCAAAATCCGAGCGACCGATATCACTTTTGAATGTCGAGGGACGAATGTCTCCTCTGTCATTGGAGCCAGACTGACTTAATACCTGAAGAGAATGTGTACTGGATTTGTCACTCCAGAAAGGAGGCATCCTAGGCATTACCGTAGAATATGCCACTATGATCTGGAAGTGATTCAAAGATCTAAGACAGAGAAACGGGACATCGAAGTGGTGTGGCTCAATCTGGCAAATGCGTGCGGTACAGTTCCACACAAAATCATTCATTGGCCGTCGAGATGTAGACCTATTATGTAAGAGAAACGTTGAGTAAGAACGCCCGTGACTTCTCAGTGAGCTGTTTTACAACAGAATACACAATGAATTGGGTCAGTCTGGAAATTGGCGTAGCAATGGGTTGTGTAGCGTCTCTAAATACCGTTCGAATTGGTAGTGATGGCAAACATCTTAAAAGCTAACGTGAGCTGTTCAGGTTTACCAGACCTCGGAAATGGATACCTCATGCCCCCTCTAAATGCTTTTACGACTGACACAACAGCGCTTACCTCCAAGGAAGATGAGACACAAAAATATTGAAACAGGAAGGCAAGTTAGTTGCTCATATAGGACGAATTTCAGGCCAAAGAAACAGTAGAGCCTCTCCCTGCGGAATAGCTAAAACAGTCACACAGCCTTGGGAGGTGGTATGACGGCTTCTTGAAAGACCCAAAGACAGGAAAGAAAAACAGCGAAAAAAAGAAGAAGAAAGCTTGCAGATGTCAGAGCAGTGTGGGCTTCCTGATAAATACAAGGTCAGGGTCTGCTGTTCACGCTGATTCTGGATCTTCTCTGACCTCCAGTGATGTCCAATATGAACGCTCGCACAGTGGAATCAATGAAGGCCAAAACCCAACAAATGCACAAGGAAAACGACTTCGTGCCCCACGTGTCAATGACGTATTTTACTGCCGTCAAGCACAGCTGAAGCTTCCTCTAAAATCCATTCTCGAGGAGAAGTAAAGGATAATTACATAATACAGCAGGAGAAATGAATCAGCTGAAGTTGTGGGTTTATTTTGGCTTTGACTGTATTTGGTTAGGAGTGTTGTCCCTTTTAATTTAAAACCGTAAAACATGTTTTGTGAAACGAATTTCAAACCGTAAAAGGATGTTTTGCGAAACGAATTTCCATTAGTAACACATTTCCACAGTTGTCTATCCTTGATCGCCACAGGATGCTTCGCTGTAGTGTCCACTGTCCATTTACAGCACACCAGAACGGAAAACCGAACAAGTCACACACATACGCATGCACGCACGCATACACACACATACGCACGCACGCACGCGCGCGCGCGCGCGCACACACACACACACACACACACACACACACACACACACACACACAAAGCCATCTTAGTTTCAAAGTGAGGTGACCGCCGACGGAAACTGCAACAACAGTCAAAGACAAGATACAAAGCATAGAAACGTACTCCCTGTTTATCTGGAATACGCGTGAGATGTTCCATAAAGAGGAAAAACCGTTTTGGGCCGTTATAGCCGTTAGTAACGGCTATTCTGGTAAACATCGGCCATCATCTGTGACCCATAATGAACATACCAACAAATTTTCAGAAAGATCGGCCAAGTACTTTGTGAGATATTCCATAAAGAAGAAAAACTGTTATGGGCCGTTCTAGCCGTTAGTAACGGATACAACGGTAAAAATAAAACATCAGGCATCATCCATGACCCATAATGAATTACATACCTACAATTTTTCAGAAAGATCGCCAAACACTTTTTGAGATATTCCATAAAGAAAAAAAAAAACTGTTATGGGCCGTTAATTATAGCGTTAGTAACGGATATAATGGTAAAATAAAACATCGGGCATCATCCCTCACCCCTACTGTCTAATGAAAATCTTCACGAAGGAATATTTGTACCTTGTGTTTTTCCTCAGTCATCCATTTAGTTTGAGGAGTGGTTTTCACTCTGTTTGTGTGTGTGTGTGTGTGTGTGTGTGTGTGTGTGTGTGTGTGTGTGTGTGTGTTTTATTTTATTTTTTTTATGGAGCACATATATCGTAAGCGGAATTGAATGTTTGTGACCCCGCACTCCATTGTTTCTTCAGGATAAGTACAATCGTGGATATTTGAAAAATGGGGAATGGAAGAGATCATCTGGAAAACTGTCCTCCTGAAATGATGCAAAGGATCTGTAGATCACGTGTCTGTGACCTGTGGGGGATTTTCATCATCCATTTTTTTGTTCATGTGACACATACTGGGAACTGGTCACTGTATCTGTTCACAGGAACACAATTATTCAATGATGTTTTGTGGGCCAGTGACATAAATATGGTCAATTAATGTTCTGCTGGTTGAGGTTACACAGGCAGGGGTGTCAGTCTCTGGAGATGAATTGTATGAGGAAAACACATCTGCCCTTGACTGAGGTGTTAAAAGATCAATATCAAAGTCACCTACCTGTAGCATTTCAGCAGCATCAGAGAGGCTGCATGCGTAATGTCAGTGAACTTGGCCATCCATTCAGCATGTTCAGAGAGATTTCAATAAATAGGTCCAGTTCTATTCGGCCTAATTTCAAGCCAAACGGACTCAAATTTGAAAATCTTCAAGGTGCTGTAAACGGCGTGTATTTAAAAGTGTCATGAATGTAAATAGAATGCCTGTAGATCTGGGTAGGATGGGGTCTTTGCGAATAATATTAGACCCAGGAACGATAACATTGTCAGGAACAGTGCGTCAGTGAGTCTGGACTCTGTGAAACTAAAGACACGAAAAGCTTTGTCTGTGTTGTGCTATGTAAGGATTCCTCATGTCATTTATTCTAAATGCTGTTGATGAATATGTAGATGGCCGATGCAGAGTCCATGTATTTGAGGCCGCGCTGACAATGACTTTATCATGATGCAAATAATATTAAGGGAAAAATGAGAGAGAGAGAGAGAGAGAGAGAGAGAGAGAGAGAGAGAGAGAGAGAGATGGAAAAAAAAAAAATACAAGTGAGGTAAGTTTGAACACAAACTACAGCAACACTCAAATAGGCCTAGCTCTACACACAGGAAAGTGGAAAATAAGACACAAGCGTATGTCACTCACTCAGGTCACTCACCAAAAAAAAAAAAAAAAATTATAAAGGTAAGCAAATCCAACTCTCGAGTACTTTAATTCTATAATACCAAAGAGCAGGTGCTGCGAATGTGCCTGTAGTCTGTTCTGATGCCTGAACTGCGTCACACAGTTGAACACACTGCTGGCATAAACACCAGTAATCATTTCGGGTGGGGTGAGGCTGACCAAGGTCGAGTGAGAGATAGTCTGCAGCTAAGCACACATCTAGCACACTCCTCTTTTTGAAAAAAAGAAAGTGGAATTGTCTTTTGCTTTCTTCAAATTAGTATTTACATAGTCCACAACTGCTTTTTAATTTTTTTTTTAACAGTGTTTGTCTGCAGATAGGTCTTCACACAGTCAGTAGAGTACATTGCACACCCCCTCTGTTCCTTGTACACATGTAGGATTATAAGGAACATAGTGCTTTGGATTTTGTGATGTACATGCATGCACAAATACACGTTGTTCGTCTACTTTATTGACATTGTCACTAAAGCACACAACACACACATCTCATTCTCTGTGTGCGTGTGTGTGTGTGTGTGTGTGTGTGTGTGTGAGAGAGAGAGAGAGAGAGAGAGAGAGAGAGAGAGAGAGAGAGAGAGAGAGAGAGAGAGAGAGAGAGAGAGAGAGAGAGAGAGAGAGAGAGCGCACGAAAGTGATAGACAGAGAGACAAACAGACAGACCGACTTCAGAATTAGGCATTTGCACAGTATTACTAAACTTGTGCGCATTGTGCTTCCCTATTTCTTCATAATTTTAAAATCTTACATAATTTAAAACCATCACCATTTGATGGGCGAGTGGTTTTCTGTAGGAGGTAGAGTAAAGTGTATCTACCGTCAGGCCAGGTCACAAAAATCCCATGATGCTCTGCATGTGTGCTTGGACTGAATGATGTGAGAGTTAGTAAAAGCAATGAAAGAACGTTGACAATGGCTTGTATTTATCACCTGAACACTCTTGGAGTCTCCTGCTGCATCTTAACAATGACCAGGTCACTGAACACATTTCATACAGTGAGTGGTCATCATGTAGGGCTGTTTCTGTTCAACCTGGCACAGAGGCAGCCACGCTCCATCTTCAGAGGAAAGATGATATGAAGTCTTCACACATCTAATTCCATTCTACAGAACACTGCCAATGCTGACAGAACAAAGTGCATTCTGTGCTTCATTCCATTTCATGACTTTGTCCAATATCAGTACATGTGTGGCTCCTATTTTACAACACCATCTGTATTTGGTTTGCATTTCTACAGTGAATTTATTGTTCAATCGCATCATAATTTCATGTTAAAAATGCCCATCCACAGCCTGCTACACCCCAGCAACAAAAGAAAACAAAGTTCAATAAAAGAACAAAAAAAATCCTGAGCCAAATCAACATTCAAAACTGTCCTATAACAATAGAGAAATCCTCATTTACAATCTTCTCTATCAAAAAATCACCTGTGATCGCATAGACTGCATGTATGTATATATGTGTGTATGTGACTGAGCATATTGAGGTTGTACATTGTGAAGACTGTGACACTGAGAGTGAGAGACAGAAGACATAGACAGATAAAAGCAGAGAGAGAGAGTGAGAAATGAAAGTGAAATGAGTACATTGGTGAATGATTCAGAGAATAAATGAAGAGATGAATTTTTAAGTGTGGATAGATCAACATTCATACACAGTTCCTGCACAACTACAACAAAAAAGGTTCACAACTTTTCATCTGGTTTTAATGACAGTAATGATTACATACAAACAACAAAAACAAATTCAAGTCTTCATAAATCAAATGGAGACCACAATGTTGCAGTCAAAACAAGACTTCACGTTTGCATATAGTGATCTGAAAAAAAATGCAGACTGATAATCAGTTTTCTGTAAACATTCTCATGTTTGTTTTACACACACACACACACACATGTGCGAGTTTATGCATATGCGCGCACACACACACATACACATTGTTCAAGGTGTTCCTGGTAACATTTGCCCCCAACAGCAAAGGCCATTGTGAACAGACTCTCTCTTTTTCTCCCCAAACTATTCTTTTCATACAGTGTCCAATTCTTGCTTGCATCTTGTAGAATGCTGTGTTTATGAACAGCGAACATCTATGGCCATGGAATTAAAGCAAAGCATGAAAGGCAGAAATTTTGTAAAAGTAGAGAGTGGAGGAAGGGGAATGGGGGAGTTCATCTTACACATGTTTGAAAACCTGAGAGAAGAGGGAGAGGGGAGGGGGTGGACCACAGCACAGCCTCTTGTTCCCACAACCACTTGTTCCTGGTCTTTCTAAGGGTACATTTTTTTGTCCAACAGATGTTTTTGTTTTCAACTGAGACCACTAAAAAGAAACAAAATCGGGGCATTTTTCGCAAAGAGTAGTAGGGTCCAATGCCTGATCTGAACATGCAAACAGAAGCCTGCACACACACACACACACACATACACACACACACTATAAGGACGTCATCAGACCATCATCCAATTCATCCACTCATAACACTGGCACAGTGACAGGCATGACAACAGAGACAGATGAGCAGACAGTACTTCACACTAACACCCTGAATTATGTGCAGAGCTTTTTTCATGTGCTAATTCAACCTCAGTCATACAACATGAAAAGTATCTGATCCTACAAAAAATGTGCAGTATGCCTTACAAAGCATTCATCATAAAGAACACATCGTATCTATACTATGTCTGTCTTTAGTTTGACTGGTCACTAGAACTGGTGCTATCGTTACAAATTAAAATAACACAATGCGAACCAGTATTCATAAAAAGAATTTTCGTGTCCTTTCTTATGATATCACTGACTATACAGGAACATATTCATGGCTTACACAACACACATTCACAGTGTATACTCAGAACTCAAAGCAGATCATTCATATTCAGTTTACTGAATTTGAAATGTTATAGTAATCAAATTCATGTATACATATCATATATATGTATGTATATAAAAAAAACAAATTCAGAAAAGGCAATTAAGGAAGAGGAAGGGGGAATGGGTGGAGGGAGGAGGTATCAAAACATACAGAAAGAGGAGGGGGAAGAGAAGGGAAGCAAACATGAGGACGGCAGGGAGGGGAATCAGGACGGGAAAGATGGAGCGTGGACTGAAAGGCAACGACAGTGAAAATGTCAATAACCATAACTCTGCAAAAATGACGAGGTGCTGTGAGGTGGTGGGGGAGGAGGGTACAATGGTGGAGGGGCAGGGAGGGAACAAGGGGTTGGCATCTCATTTTCCAGTGAACTCCCACATCATGTAAACTGCAGAGTTGTATCACTGCGGGATTGACTGTTCATACTGCTATGAACTCACATCTACATCACAATACAATACTGTACTTATGACAGGAGGTTGGAAATTCACTATGACGTGAACCCACACACTGTGTTGCAAGTGTGTATCAGGAAGCTGGGCTGTACACCATGTAGTATGAGCTGACGATGTCACACCACAAAGGTGTATCAAAGGGCTGGGCAGTCCACTGTCATGTCAACAATCCATCATGCACTATGTCACAATCCACTCCATATGCATCGCACTGCAAGCATACAAGAGATACAATCATAGGTTCAGACAGGAGACCTAGGAAAGTGGAAAAAGCCTGAAAATTGCCTGGGGAAGGTCCAGCAGGTGGAATTACTAAAACATCAAGTTGGAGTAAAATAACCCACTGCGTTGAGTCTGATTGGTGATGAAAACCACATGATCTTTTAATAACTTACATTCAGGTCTACCATCCATAGCAAAGGGCCACAGGTTTGTCTTAACCCTTACGCTGGTAGTCGCCACGAAGGTCGCACCATTACGTCATGGGCCTCACTGGATGTCACAACATAAGTCGTGCTGTAGGGTGTAGCTTTGCGAACCTAGTTTCACTGACACACACAGATACCAAACTATGACTCGGTGAGAAGCTAATCTGTATGAATAACTGAGAGAGCCCAGGAACATGGATTTTTAGCATTTTAACTTGCTTTATGGTTAGCAGCAGCTTGTAATGCATAGGGCTACTCCACAAAGTTACAAGCGTTGACAGCTTGACCAAAGTCTTTCCCGAAATGAAATCATTTCATCACACAAAACACACAAAAAGTCATGACACAACAGCTCCATGGCTTCCTCAACAGTACAATGCTAATATAAAGCAATCTGTCATTTGTGTGAAAGGAACACAGAGACTGCTGTATCTGATGCTTACAAAACTTTGGCTTGCAATTTGCACCAGCTGATCAACTATCCTGTCAAATTCATTTTCACTCTGAATCCCGAGAATTCTGTACCAACATTTTGCCAAATCATTGCTGATTCCAGCTGATAGCTGAAGTATGTGATGCCTACATGACTTGTGCTTCTGATCTGAATAAAGGGAACTCCAGCTGATGGCTGAATTATGTGATGCCTACATGACTTGTGCTTCTGATCTGAACAAAGGGAACTCAGGCAGTACACTTCTGCATGGATCCCAATGTCCAAGCTCCCTACATGGGATAAGCACACTGTATCTCACCTCTTACAGTACACACCGACAAGCATCCTGTCAAATCTGGATTAATCTCAAGTTAAAAGATATTGCTGAAAATACAATGTACAGACACAAAAGGATTTAACAACAGTATGAAGACAGACATGGTAGACAACCAATCTACAATGTGCAAGTGGACACATACCGAGCTCTAACAAATCTGCAATGTAAACACAATGTACAATCAAGAAAATAGCTACCACCACCAAACCCTGAAGCTGGAGAAATCACATTCTTTTGACAGTACCACATCTGAAAAAAAAAAAAAAAAAAAAAAAGAAAAGAAAACTGAGTTTGAAATAGATCTCATACTTACCAACAGCAGCATTATACAACAGTGAATACGGTGGAGATGGAGATACAGGGTGATGGATGACAATGACGATTTAAGCTAGGGATGGTGGACATGGAAAGTGCATTTCCTGCTTAATACCACATTTTCTTTCCTCTAGGAGTCACACCGACAGGAGGGTGATGAGATGGGTTTGGGATGTACAGGTCATCTTTCATAACGTGTCTTCATTATATCTTGGCCTCACTGCACAGGAAATTGTCTGTACACAATGTGTTGTTCCAGTATCTTGGCATTAATCTTGCTCTCTCACGCACACACACACACTGTCGTCTCTCTCTCTCAGCAGATTCATCAAATCTGTGCAATGGCCCTAATTCAGGTGCAAACAGGAAATGACTATATGTTTAATGTTTTCGTCATGACTGCATATCATGTTGACTGCACACTTCCGACTATGCCATTCTCCCATAACAAATAGTTTATGTGGGCTTTACAGTACTCTGTGTTCTTACTGCATTTATTCCTCTTCAGATGATGCAGATTGTACAAGACTTGCTCTCCTACCAGCTGACCTAGCGCTATGGTAAACAGCACAGATTCCTGGCCGGGAGGTCGAGGGTTCGATTCCCCTCAGAGCCGTTTACATTTTGTGGGACTTTTTGTCCTCATGATTGGCTCCTGCCCACAGTTGAGTTTGCTGTAATTTTAACTGGGAGGACTTGAAATGCACAGTAAACTTTCATCCGTTTAATAAATGCGTCACTTTCAGTGTTGTTCAAATTTCCTAACCAACATAGCAGGTGGTTGTATTTCTCAGGCCTGGTTGATACGATGATACATTATGAAAGTAAGCATAGAGCTCAGTCCTGTCATGCAGTCTCAGACCAGAATGGAGTTTGAACGACATCATCTTCAGTCTGATCAATCAGCATTTTAAAAAGTCTCAAGTTTTGTTGCCCTTCATGCCCCATTCTCATGACAACCTCAATTGTGATTTCCTCTCCATGTCTACACAGTGATTCCTCTCCATATCTACACAGTGATTTCCTCTCCATGTCTATACATTCGGCGAGTTTGTGTAAAGGTTGCTGATATCGTCAAGTTCATGGGGACCATCACTGGAAAAACATGTTGGCACCCTCCATAAGGTGATGCTCTCCCACACTGGCTCTATGTCTAAGGATTGTTGTCGTTAGTTAGGGACTTAGTATGTGGTGTCCTGCGTACGTTGGATCAGAACAGGTGCCAGTGAACGCCACCAAAGTGACTCAGCACCAGTGCTGTGTGTCCTCTGATAGACTGCCTCATGAAAACTCGACACTGACTCTCCCTGCAGAATGCCAGCGCTGGGGGGGCAACAGGACAACTCACGCCGTATGTGGATGGGGAGCGGGAATGATCTTCATGGGGTAATGCCACGGGAGTGGCTCAAAGATGTGAAAAACAAAAAAATGTCCTAAAGAGTTTATATCCTAATCGACAGTGCTGGTTGCCTATGACTCATACACATGAGCCACTGTATTCGATTTCTGCATATTTAAGCATGGGTCTTCCGCGGCCATATCATAAAAAGAGTATGGTTCAAATGATGCAACTGTTTATTTCTTTAACCTTAGATGTATATACATGAAAATCAGCTGATACATAGCTTTTAAGGTTCTTGACAAATACCCTAAATTTAAAGAGAAAAGTCTCAAGAAATCAAAATATATCATGATTTCATTATCTCTGGGTCACAGCCAGCCTGAAAGATATTGTGAAGAGATTAAAGTTATATGAACGAAAGTGCAATCTATTCACATTATTACATCCAAAATATGTAAGTTTGCAAAACAACTGTTGGTCACCTTGATTCTACCATTGCATGTCTTTGTTACATGTGTGCGCTAAAAAAACACACACACACACACACACACACACACACACACACACACACACACACACACACACTTTCCTTTCAGTACGAGTCAGACCAGTAGTAGGTAAGCAGATTCTTGACCCAAACCGTTTTTATGGTATGAATATTTTACTGCAGAGTTTTTTTAGAGACTAACTTCTCGAGGAATGTGCCAACAGTTGTCAAACATGCGCATATACACTCCCACACACAAATAAACATAGACACACCATGCTGAAGAAAAAAAAAAATATATATAAAAATATCGCCCAGTGAACAATCAACAAGTGTAACCAATTTCTTCAGGCTTCTTTCATGTGTACTCAACAGACTAAATTTTTTTTTTTTTCCCTATCCATCATTGGTCATCATGTGTATTACCAACTAAAGTATACTAGCCTATGCAAAATTTTTCAGTTAAGAACACAGTAAAGATCACTGCATATCTGTCCTATTTCAAGTTAATGTTAGAACTACCACTTACAACATATGACATTCATCTCTTGAGCAGAATATGTTAACATCACACAGTACACATTGCATGAAACCAATTTCAGACGAATTTGTACTGGTCTCTGTGTGTGTGTGTGTGTGTGTGTGTGTGTGTGTGTGTGTGTGTGTGTGTGTGTGTGTGTGTGTGTTCCATGTTATCTGCCTTTATTTAAGTCCTAGTATACACAGAATTGTTTAAGATCAGTACGGATCACTGTTTATCTTTTGTTTTCATGTTATCTGGATATGGAAAAAAAAATTCCTTATGGCACAGCTCTTTCACACCCAACAGATGCACTTGACTTTTGGCTAGTAAGGATTATCTTATATTTCTTCCTGATACCTGCCTGCACAATTGTTTGGATGCACACAACAGATACATGATTTCTGACCAATATGGATAATCTCGACTCCCTTAAAGTAACCTGTCTCCCTGAAAGTTTTATTGTGCTGATGGATCCTCTGTGTCTCACCAGGTAACATGCCAAAATGTCTCACTGCATACATCACATACAAAGAGGTATACAAAGAATGTCTAACCGGTGTCCATCATCTGATGTCTTTTCAAGCTACATGAGATGTAAAAGGCTTTAACTCTTGCCAGTTCAGACATTTGATGCTAGGCTTTTAGCAGAACTCTGTCATGATTGTTTACTGATTATCAACTGAAAGTAACCAAGTATGCAAATATATTAATGTATTTAAAGCAGGTACATGTCTTTTGATTCTGAATTAGAAATAAGCAGAATCTGTCTACAGATAATGTAATTTTTGAAACAGTAACAATGGAAAAATACTGGAAGTGTGGCATCAAATGTACACATTTGAAAACCAGAGGGGTCAACTGGTAAGGGTAATTAATGCACAGATCACAGCAAAATCAATTTTTCACCAGCACCAACTATCTTGCATATCTTGGTAATTTGCCAGTGTGCAAGTCTTTCAGCACACATTATTCACTGTGGATTGCATCGTCTTATGTTTCAACAAGCAACTTGCAAGTGTAAGTCTTCTTGCACACGACACATGCAAATGATTTCCGTTCAGTATGGATTTTGTATCTCTTTAGGCTACCTGCCACTGTAAAAGTCTTACTGCACACATCACATGGAAATAATTTCTCACCAGTATGGATCATTTTGTGTTACTCCAGGTGACTTGCCTCTCTAAAATTCTTACTACACACATCACATGAAAATAATTTCTCACCAGTATGGGTCATTTTGTGTTTCTTCAGGTGACTTGCCTGTGAAAAAGACTTACTGCACACATCACATGAAAATAATTTCTCAACAGATCATCTTGTATGTCTTCAGGTGACTTGTCTGTGTAAAGGTCTTACAGCACACATCTCATGCTAATGGCTTCTGACGCGTGGATCATCTTGTGTGCCTTCAGACCACTTGCCTGTGTAAAACTCTTACTGCACATATCACACGAAAACGATTTCTGACTTGTATGGATCATCTTGTGTGCCTTCAAAGTATATGCCCGTGTAAAACTCTTTCTGCACACATCACATGAAAATGGTTTCTCACCAGTATGGATCATCTTGTGTGTCTTCAGATTACGTGAGTGTGTAAAATTCCTACTGCATATATCGCATGAAAATAATTTCTCACCAGTATGGATCATCTTGTGTTTCTTCAGTTGACCTGCCTGTATAAAAGCCTTACTGCACACATCACATGAAAATGTTTTCTCACCAGTATGGATCATCTTGTGGATCATACCTGTGTGTTCTTTCGAAAAGGTAACCTGCCTGTGTGAAAGTTACCTGGCTGTGTAAAAGTCTTACTGCACACATCACATGAAAATGTTTTTCTCACCAGTATGGATCATCTTGTGTGTCTTCAGGTTACCTGGCTGTGTAAAAGTCTTACTGCACACATCACATGAAAATGGTTTCTCACCAGTATGGATTATCTGTGTGTCTTCAGATTGTATGCCAGTGTAAAAGCCTTACTGCACACATCACATGAAAATAATTTCTGACCAGTATGGACCATTTTGTGTTTCTTCAGATTATATGCCTTTGTAAAAGTCTTACTGCACACATCACATGAAAATGGTTTCTCACCAGTATGGATCATCTTGTGAGTCTTCAGGTGACCAGCATGTGTAAAAGTCTTACTGCAAACATCACATGAAAATGGTTTTTGACCTGTGTGGATCATCTTGTGTGTCTTCAGATTACCAGCATGTGTAAAAGACCTACTGCACACATCACAATTCAACAATTTTTCCTTTCTTGGATTCACCTTCACCTTTTCTACTGATGTCACAGTTGTACTGAACACACCACAAACCATTGGTTTTTGGGCTGACCCTGATGCTTGACAAGTGGAAGACAGAGTTTTGTCATCTTCCTGTATGAACAGAAATATTACTTCATTATTACTATTATTAGTGTCATAATCATATCACATCACCACCACCAACATACTGACTGGATCATAAACATCACTCCTATCCTTTTATCAGGCAGTCTTATCAAAAATCACAGGGTAACACAAAAAGAAAAGGAAAAAAGACAGCAAGGCCGGTATCTTTCACTGCATTGATGTGAATGGATCAAAGCTTCAAGGATATCAGTAAAACTGACCAATGGGTTCAATGAGCTGCTACTTTCAGCTCTCAAAGCGAGTGATGATATTCAAAACCCAGCTGACTACAAAGGATTCTGGTGACGGAAGGGAAAGGGGGGGTTGGGAAGGGTGGGGGATGGGAAGAGGGATGGAGGAGGAAGGAGGAGAGAGGGGGAGAGAAAGCATAGAGGGAAGCTTCCCTTTTCCCCCTCCTCTGCCCTCAGCAGAAACTGATTTCCTTGATTTTGAAACCCATTTTGGTCACCTCTCCTGCACAGAAAAAAAAAACTTACCTGCAGCATACTTTCCCTAGACCAAAAGGACCAACTTTACAGTCAAATGGACAAAAATGATATTCACCACAGGCATCATGCACAGAAAAATATTAGTTTATCTGACGAGCTCAGGAAAGTTTAGGACTTAAGTGTCTAACCTACAGACACAGTGACAAAATATTCCTGTGATCTTGTCACACAAATGTGAGGGAAGGAGATTCTGAGGTGGGGGGATGGGAGAGGGAGGCAATGGATTTCCACAGTATTATGAAAAAAAAAAACTTTCCCACTTACTACCCACTGAAATAGTTTTATAGTACTTAGTCAAGTTTTCCAGGCTCCAGAATATTGTTGCTGCATTTAGTTACTGTGTAAACAAAGTCACATAAAAACATCATAATCTATATCATAGTTATGCTCCTTCCCTCATGCCTTCACTGACACACACACACACACACACACACACACACACACACACACACACACACACACACTGCCCTAGTTTCCCCATATTTGTCCAACTCATATAAACTGAGGAAAAAAGTCTTTGGAGAAAGGTATGGAACTTTTAAACCCGTCTTTTATTCTTTATCATTCTCTGGCTAATCAAGATGGCTTCAGAGTTTCTTTTTTCTTTCAATCACTGTACAGGTGATTAGTTTTTTAAATGAACAGTACAGGCATAGGTGCCAGCCACACTCACTTTAAGCAAACAGGATATTCAATGCCATCACTGTCAGCTTCATTCAGCCATTGCCATCACCTTTTGTTCCTGACTTGGTCCTCCATGGCTGCGATCACATCATCATCTTTATTAAAGAAAGCCACGATTCCTACACTGTCACAGCATTCACTCTCAAGTAAGGCCCTACAGAAAGACTGAACATGTTGGAAACCCATTTTATATTCTGTTAAGAGATAGAACATTCAAATCAGATGCAAATTTGAAACTGATAGCATTCAGCAAGAGAGGGAGAAGAATGGTAGGTGGAAAGAAGAGGGGAAGGGGGTACGAAGCAATGAGGGGGGAGGGGGGCATTGCTTTTTATTGTTTTATTTTCATATTTTTTATGTTTGGGGGACTTGAATTGATGGAAGCTCCATCAAACTAAAAATCAACTTGACCAAATTTTCATAATAAATTGGTGCAAAATAAGTTCTACCGAAATGGAGACAGTAGCTTCACAAACCTGTTCATCAGCTGCTTGTCTGCTCCTGTCCTCATCTACTTGTCATGGATTCAGATCTGACGGTATCACATGCCGCCATCACCATGATGTCTGTTGGTGCTTCTGTCCACACCTCGCTTATGAGGTTTGCTGTGACAGCATCAGTCTTGGTGACATCACAGCCGATGTTTGATGAGACTGGTTCAGTCTTGGTGACATCACAGCTGATGTTTGATGTGACGGGTTCAGTCTTGATGACATCACAGCTGATGTTTGATGTGACGGGTTCAGTCTTGATGACATCACAGCTGATGATATTTGATGTGACGGGTTCAGTCTTGATGACATCACAGCTGATGTTTGATGATGTCACTGGTTCAGTCTTGATGACATCACAGCTGATGTTTGATTTGATGTCACTGGTTCAGTCTTGGTGACTTGGTGACATCACTGCTGATGTATGATGTGACAGGTTCAGTCTTGATGACATCACAGCCGATGTTTGATGTCACTGGTTTCAGTCTTGATGACATCACACAGCTGATGTTTGATGTCACTGGTTCAGTCTTGGTGACATCACTGCTGATGTATGATGATGTGACGGGTTCAGTCTTGGTGACATCACAGCCGATGTTTGATGTCACTGGTTCAGTCTTGATGACATCACTGCTGATGTTTGATGTGATGGGTTCAGTCTTGATGACATCACAGCTGATGTTTGATGTCACTGGTTCAGTCTTGATGACATCACTGTCAATGTTAGCTGTGGCTGGTTCAGACTTAATGCCACTAACAGGTTCAATCTTGACATCAGTTATGGTGGTATTAGTATCACAGAGGCACTGAGTAAAAACAGCCGTACGCTCAGCGGTACCTTCACACCTGATGCTTCACTGCAAGGTTTTATATCCTGGTGTTCAAAATTCTCTGCAATCCAAGAATCTGCTGATACAGAGGAGCTGCGCACACAAATGCAAGATTGAAGACTGATGTCTGCCTTCCTTTCCGGGTTGTCTGCTATGTGGAACTGGTGAAGGAGATCCCTCTCCAAGTCAGGATCAACTGGTTCAGCTTTAATACCTTGACCATAATCTGCCTGTTCTCCATCTGGTTCAGACTTGGTGAGGGCAGCTGATGGACTCTGACAGGTTGTTTCATGAAGTGTGTTGGCTGTAATCTCACGATTCATTTCAGACCAATCATAAATGCAGTCTGAAACAGATAGAGGATTGATTGTCTGTGGTAATAATAATAAATTTTAGTATTCCTTAATCCAGAATCATAATCACTATAATCATTAAATTCCCTTGTCCCTAACAACCAAAGGCCAAACTTTACATGTGTCATTGTAAACAAACAGAAAACCAAGAAGAAAAAAAAGAAAAAAATGTGGATGTATTAGGACCCTGTGCAATATCGATATTGTGTAAAAAAAAAAAAAAAAAACAACAAAAAGAACCACCAAATCAAATCAAGATGCTTCAAGCAAAGCCAACCACAAAAGCCATATCTGGGCTGAAACACCATATAAAACAGAACAAAGTGACAGAATGAAAATGCAAAGTTATATTCAACACCATTTATTTCTGTACATCAAATGACTCTCAAAAAAGAGTCTGTCATACTCCTGTTAAAATCAAATTTTCTTTAAAACAATGATTTCTATAAAAAGAAAACTCAAAAATCAAATCCCTGGGAACATCCCGGAACAAGGTCTTCAATGAGTTTGCCTTTAAGTGTTTATGTCTGACACCATGTAGCTCCCTACATTCAATTCAAAATTGTCTAATGCTGAGACATTCATCACATGGGATGCAATGTGGAGCTTCTTCACTCTGTAAAAGATGCAAATGAGTTAAAAATGAATGGCCAGTGTGCAACTGGCATAAAACTATTTCTTCTTTGCAATCACCAGAGGTAGACGAGGGCAACTCTTAGGTTTGGACAAATCTGGAAATGACTGCTATCCGTCTGTGTATTCCAGTCCTCTTGCCAGGTCTCTGACATAATCATTAACCTTTGGTTTCAAGTCTGAGTAGGGGATACATACCTTGGACAATTTCTTCTTTATGGTATCCCTGGCCAAACGATCAGCCATTTCATTTCCTCAAATGCCAACATGGTTGGGAACCCAAACAAGAACAACATTATGACCTCCCACTTTCAAAGAGGTAAAAAGTTTAAAAGAAAAGTTTAGAAGTTCAGGATGATGGTTATGGCCAGCTATGGTCTCCAAAGCTGACAGCGAATCAGACAAAATCAGAAAGTCCTTTTTTATATCTTCAGTGCTAGAACCAAAGCTGTACACTCAGCAGAGTAAACTGAACAATCTGATGGAATATGCTTTGATTATATTTGAGAAGGAACACTTGGGCGAAAGGCTGCACAAGCCATTCCATCTTTGGACTTTGAACTATCTGTAAATATTTTTCATAAAAAGATGGAAATTTTGTACAGAGATCAGTAAACAATGCCCTGTATGCCTGAGGATTGGTGTGTTCTTTGCAAAAAGCAGCAATATCAAAGCAGATTTCTGGTGTGAAGAAAGGCCCACGGAGGCTTATCTGGAAATTAACAGTAGTCAAACACAACTCCTAGATCAAGACATGCATTCTGCCCACGACGCTGCATACAAAGTCCGAACAGAGGAATACAAAAGGGATTTTCTTCAAATTTACTTTGAAACTGAGGATAAAAAAACAGTCATATGCAGGGTTTTCCAGTTCAGAGAACAATTTGAGATTGTAATTTTAGGATACTTTCTGCCTGTAGTTGGATAATGAGGGTTCACCTGCCTCTGCAGGCTGTACTCTGGGGTGGTGTGAAATGCTTCAAGACAGAGTCGAAACCCTTGTTTTATTGTGGAATGGGATCCAAGAGTTTCTGGTAACACTAACAGTCTCACAGAGCTGTACACAACACAGCCACAGTCCAGTTTAGAATGGTCCAAGGCTATGTAGAGGTGCAACAAGTTTTTTTTTCAGCGCTCCAGTCAGTGTGTGCTATGACCTGCAGAATGTTCAGAGCTTTCTTGCAAGAGTTTTCAAGTGTTTAATAATGTGACCAAGAAAGCTGTGCTTTTGATAAAAAAAAAAAAAAAAAAAAACCCAGAAATTTGGCCTTCTTTACAGCTGGAACTGAAATTTTACCTACTTGGATTTCAGGATTGACAGCAAAAAAAGAACTGACGAAAATTATGAAAGTGAATGCACCGAGTCTTAGTAGCTGAAAAGGTAAAGCCTTCTTCTTCCACCCACAGATGTATTTCATCCTCAAAAAGCTGGAGCCTGCGCTGCACACTTGGGTACAAGCTTCCAGTTGCAAAGAGGGCAAAATCATCTACAAAAGCAATGAGCAGTCAGAATCCTGCTGAAATAACAATGTGGTTGATTTTTATGCTAAAGAGGGCAGAAGACAGGATGTCCCTTGTGGGAACACTAAATCCTGTTCATGAACATCAGAGAGATTGACGCAAACCCAAACTTCAAAGTGTCATTCTACAAAAAAAGTTTAATAAAAAGTGGAAGATGACCCCAAAACAAAGAAACCACAAAAAAAAAGAAAACCTACACCAAACTCATAACAACAAAAAAAAATAACACACAATAATGATGATGATGATGATGATGATGATGATGATGATGGTAATAACAATGATAGTAATTACAATGATAATAAATCAGATAACAGTATTTCTCAAGTGTTTTTAATTCTGATGTCTGAAACTAGTGAAAGCACTTCACAATGACAAAGGCCTAACCTTGTATAAGTGAATTCAGACACAAAACACACTAACATAGATTTCTGCTGCCCCCCACCCCTCCCCACTCCCACTTCCCCTCCACCTTCCTCCACACACAAACACACTGATACTATCCATCTCTATACCCCTCACCTCGTCACAACCACCAAGCAAAGTGCCAGGTTAGCCCCTCTAAACTCAATGTTTACCAGTAACTTGGAACTTGAAGAACAACAGGCAGAGCTTGCCACAGATAACTAGTTTGAGTTAAAAGGTGTGAGGGCATGTGTGTATGTATGTTGTGTGTTTATGTGTGTGTGTGTATGTGTGTGTGAGAGTGTATGTGTGTGTGTGTGTGTGTGTGTGTGTGTGTGTGTGTGTGTGTGTGTGTAGTAACTGCACAAATTGCCACAGATAACAAATTTGAACTAAAAGGTTCGAGGACGTTTTTGTATGTGAGAGAGAGAGAGAGAGAGAGAGAGAGAGAGAGAGAGAGAGAGAGAGAGAGAGAGAGAGTGTGTGTGTGTGTGTGTGCACGTGCGAGAGTCTAAGGTATGATGTGTGTGTGTGTGTGTGTGTGTGTGTGTGTGTGTGTGTGTGTGTGTGTGTGCTGCTCTGTTATGAATTATTATGTACTGTAGATAATTAGTTTGAAAAAAAACAAATTTTCTGTAAAATCATAAAAGGAATATGATCATTAGTTCAAAATAAAGAAATAGTGTCACCCTGAAAATAGATGCTAAAGGTTAAAGATAATGCTACCCAACAACAACATTTAAACCTTTTTCTGCATAAAAAATACAAACTGCATGTCCTTAATGGCGAACACATTCTGACACCATGCAAACCATCTTGTTTCCATTGCACGTTTTTAAACCCAGGCTACCTGGAATGGAATGACAGATTTTGTGTCTTTTTTGTTTAAATACGAATCAAGTCTGCATGTTTTTCAACCGAACAAGTCTATAAAAACTTTATTGACAGCATACACATATACAAAATAAACATTTCAAACACATCTAAAAGTCATGAAGTGTGGTTTCTTGTTACAGAATTTTTCAGTGCAAAGTGAAAACAAAGCAGTGTTAAAATCTCTTCGCAGTCAGTGGCACTTTTCTTTCTGCAGACGCAGGCTGATACTCCTGCGGACACTCCCTGTATAGACAGGCAAGGATTAATCCCATCTACCCAACAAAGGGAGTGGACTTTTGTATGTATGACCGTTTTTTTTTTTTTTATCCTGCCATTAAGGCAGCCATGCTCCATCTTCAGGGAGGGTGCATGCTATGTGTCACGTGTCATCCTTACCAACGGCCAAACTGGCCTTCTCTTCCAAAAGTTGGTAATGGAATGTTACGTGTGTGCAAGATGTTATGCGTGCGTTTCACACACAGAACCTCAGTTTATAGTCTCATTCGAAAAACTGTAAGGGAAATAGAGTCAGAACCAATGTTAACTCCAAGGAAAATTCCTCCTGTACCAAAACGGCCTGCAGGGATTCGAACCCGCAACCCCAGGATCACCAAGCAAGATTACGAGTCCGGCGTTCTACCAACTGAGCTATTCTGGTCCCCAGTCAGTGGCTTAAGTTGCCTTTCTTTCCTTTTTTTTCTTCTGTATTCTAAATAAATTAATATGGAAGCAAACACTAATGATTAAAACACATTGTCTGGAATTAAAACAATATTTAAAGTTTACTTGCCTCTTTTTAACAAAGTTACAAAGATAATCGATACAACTGTTTGACAATCAATTTGTGAAATCATCTCAATTTTTGCACCTCATCTGTGTTTCAGAGCTCAACTAAATCATGTTGGTTTATTATCATTTATATGCACTACAAACAACTGCAGACATTTTCTCAAATTTCCAAATCTAATGGTCTGTCAAACACTAAGATCTTGGTCTTTTTCCAATGTTTGCAAATTTTCATCTTAACGGGTCTTCAATTTCACAAACAAATCGCTGCAGCTTCCTTACAAACTTCAAAACCACAAAGTGACAAGAGCTGACAACTGGACCAAAGCCTTTCCCCGAAATGATATCATTTTATCACATACACACAAAAAGTCATGACAAAACAGCTCCATGACTACTGACTGCCCCAGTGGTACAATAGTATTAAAGTAATCTGTCATTTGTGTGAAAGGCACACAGACACTGCTGTATCTGCTGCCTACAAAACTTTGGCTTGCAATTTGCACCAGCTGATCAAGTATCCTACCAAATTTCATTTTCACTCTGAATTCGGAGAACTCTGCACCAAATTTTGCAAAAATCATTGCTGATTCCAGCTGGTGGCTGAAGCATGTGATGCCTACATGACTTGTGCTTCTGATCTGAACAAAGGGAACTCAGGCAGTACATTTCTGCATGGATCCCAATGTCCAAGCTCCCTACATGGGATTGAGTACACTGTATTCCACCTCTTACAGTACACACTGACAGGCATCCTGTCAAATCTGGATTAACCTCAAGTTAAAAGATATTACTGAATGTACAAAGTAAAGTCACAAAAACATTTAACAACACCACAAAACTCTGAGGACAGACATGGGTGGACACCAACCTATAATGTACAAGTAGGAACACATAGAAGTTAGACATTACTAAATCTGCAATGTAAACACAATGTACACTCAAGAGAAAATAGCTACCACCACCGAACCTTGAAGTTGGCTGAAGTCAGACATAACGTACAGCTGGAGAAACCACATTCTGCTAACAGTATCATGTCCATGAAAAAAAAAATAGTAGAGAAACTGATTCTGAAATAGATTTAATATCTACCAACAGCACCATTATACAATAGTGAATATGGTGGAGATGGAGATACAGAGTGATGGATAACAATGATATTCTAGCTAGGGATGGTGGACACAGAAAGTGCATTTTTTTCTTGATACCATTTTTCTTTCCTCTAGGAGTCACAGCAACAGAGGGTGATGAGATGGGTTTGGGATGTACAGGTCATCTTTCATAACGTGTCATCATTATATCATGGCCTCAATGCGCAGGAAATTGTCTGCACACTATGTGTTGTTCCAGCATCTTGGCATTTAGGTACAGTCAGACACAATGAATCTTCCAGACTTTATACTAGAGTTCAAAATATCCATCCATCTGATCGTCCATGACAACTAAATCATCTGGTGAACAAGTGCAAATTCTCTCTCCACTTGTCTGTTGGGTGATCAACTTTTTATGCTGTCAGTGAGAGACATCCGAGAAGTATGCTTCAGTGTAGACCAATCATGCTTCCTTCTTTCCCCCTTTTCCCTTTCACACCTTTACCATGTATACCACACTATCCCCCTCTTGCCACCACTGACGCCCCTTCTCCCCACCCCCTCCCATTTTTCCCTTTCCCTCCCTCACCCCTTCCGACTCTCTGATAAATTTCTATCATCAGAATATGTGTGTGTGAGAGAAACTCAGACAGAAAAGAGACACAAAGCAGGTATTTCATGATTGAAATTCATTTGGAATGTGCGATTGGTGGGAATATGACAATTATTTTCTTTTCTCCTACACTCATGAACACAATCGGAAACATTTTATTTCTGTTTACAATCTGGTAAATTAATCAATTATTTCATAATATCTTTCCCTCTGTAAAGTCTCAATTACATGTGCGCGGAACATGCCATTATTAAAGTATATCTGCTGACATATAACTGCACCACAGAAATGTATTTGTTAATTGTTTCTTTACTCAGCAAGGCCAGCAGTGATTAAGGGGACATGAAGATTTTCTTCTCTACTTGACTCCAGAACAATAAAAAAAAAAAATTCATTTGGGAGTTTCTATTCCTGTACATATGTCTTTACTGCTATCAATGACTTAAGAGTACACAAAGAATCCTTCATACAATCCTTTCTGTACCTTGGTATTGTTGTACTGTCAAACACAGGGAATTTCCTACACATTATGTGAAGGCCCTGAACAAGCTGTGGTTCAGCTTAGTTGAATATTCCATATGGCGTGTGTTTCTGATATCTTTTGCACCAGTCTGCTATTGACTTGAATGCAAGGAATTATTTTTTTTTCATGTGTGCCTTTTAATACAATGCATCAAACAGAAAAAACACACAGCATTGTTCATATTGTGTGTTTACTTATATCATGCCATTATGTCCTGTAAATACCCATTAATCTTCTACACTGTGTGCTCTGATTGCCTGTCATTAATTAAACAACGCATACAGGATTTCAGGAAAACTCCCACATGATCCACAGGAAGAAAACTGTGGCACTGACCTGATGGCGGTTCTGGTTCTTCAGCGACATCAATTTCAATCTTCACCTCTGACATCACCAGACGACCAGGGAACGCCATGGGGTCACACAGTCTGTTGACACAGATATAGATACAAATGGCACCTTCTTCTGCGGATGTTTTCTTGCATGCACACACATACAACACATAATTTATATCTATCCCCCCCCCCTCTCTCTCCCTCTTTCTTTAGCATGCACACACTTGAACTTGGAATTTACTTCTTTTACCCGGTTGGCTGGGCTATAAGCAACATTATCTTATCTTACTTCTTTTACCCTTTTCTTCTGTTAATCTGCTGTACTAACATTGTCCTCCACCTTCATTCTTCTTGCTATTGATAGACCTGTCTGGTTGTATTCTAGTAAAATCTGGTTACAGTGGACTGATTTTGTGATGTGCTTACCTTCAACTTCAATAAAAACTGGCATAGACTATCATTCAATCATAGAAAAAAAATGCATATGTATTAACTGGTAGTAGCATTTTGCGAATCACATGCATGCACTGATGCAGTCTCTTGATCCCAGTCATAGATGCAACAATAAAATTGACAGATGACAAGATGAAGGCATTCTTTGCTAAGAATATTCACAGTAAACGAAATGGAAGAAATAAAGGATTTAACTGCCCCTCCTCTCTCCCCCTCCCCGATGACAGCAATAAACAACTTCAACTGACTGGGTCATTTCCAGTTCAATGATCCCGTGTGCAGTGATCACGTCTGTATCTGATTCATATGCAACCATCCACTATCACACTTTAGCTGATTTACTGACTTCCACAAATGCTGAACGTTACCAAATGTGTTGGGCAGGACTGCTAAAGCTCTCTGTTCTAATATTACTAGTAAGACTGTTTCAAGTTTTGTACTATAATGTCGTACAAACTTCCCAGTTCGTCACAGAATATGTTCAGCAAAACTTGAGGAGCCCAGTGCATCGTAAACGCCGAGTCTGTTGAAACATTCAGGACCAAAGTAAACTACTAAAAAAAAGACACTGTCCTGGACGGTCTCGCTAGGGGCCGCCAGCAGAAACTGTTCTGATCATAAGTAGATACAGGGTGTGGTGGGGAGGAGAGTTAGGAAAGGGTGGGGAAAGTAAATATATAGACCTAAAAGTTAGTCCTAAGAGCTCGGCCTGGCTCACCTGGGTCATTCTGGGGATTACCTCTGGGGGGCCAGGGGAGAGATAAAATGGTGGAGCAACTCTCTAGTAGATAAAAAAAAAAAAATGGAGGTAAAAAGGTAAGGGAAGGGAAAGAAAATGGGAAAAGGAAAGAAAAAAAAAAAAAAAAGCAAGATCTCGAATGAAGAGTGGATCCTGTGAGAGGGGAATCCCCAAGGCAAAAGTCTGAGACTGGCTATGTTTTTGTGGAGGGATCTCGTGAGAGAGAGACCCCATTGAGGACTGGATGGTGTGTCTTGGTGGCAGCAAGACTGGCAATGCTAATAGGAAATTTTGTTTGTTTGTTTGCTTTTTTTTTTTTTTTTTTTAAAAACACTGAACGCTGACTGGTAGGCCCCCTTTCAATATAATGACATTAGAGAGTTGGTTGTGGTCGCTCTCTATGGAAGAAGAAGTTTAACAGGCATTATATGCAAAATTTTAGAATCATTTATTAGAGAGGCTATTATCAAACATATGACACAAAATAAATTATATGCCGAGTGTCAACATGGATTTCGTGCAAAAAGATCTTGTGTGACTGAACTTTCAGAAGTGATGGAAGACTTCAAAAAGGAGATAGATAAAGGAGAGAATATAGATGTATTGTATTTAGACTTCAGAAAAACATTCGATTCAGTACCACATGAAAGACTTTAAAAGAAATTTAGAGTCTTATGGAATAGTAGGAAATGTACTTGGTTGGGTTAGAGACTTTTTTATCAAAAAGAACTCAAAAGGTAAGGATTGGTAGTTCCTTCTCTCAAAATGCTGATGCTATTAGTGGGATACTACAAGGCAGTATTTGGGGACCCATATTATTCATGGTGTTTATAAATGATCTCCCTGTTGAATTAAAGAGTACATGTACAATCTTTGCAGATAACACAAAACTTTATAATTCTCCAAAATATAAGGAATTACAAAAGGATACTGAAACAAAAATTTGCTATTTGAAAATCATATTGTGAATAGTATTAATAAGGCTAACAGAATGATTAGAATAATAAAACCTTTACATTTGTAGAAAAGGACGTTTTTTTTACAATTATATGACACTAGTTAGACCTGTTCTTGAATATGGAAATACTGTATGGTATCCAATGCTAAAGTGACTATCATAAGATCTAGAACAGGTGCAAAAAAACAACAAAAAAGATGATTCATAATATAAAGGATTACTCATATCAGGAAAGATTAAAATATCTACAACTTCCAACACTTAAGGCAAGAAGATTAATTAAGAGGAGACTTGATTTAAGCATATAAAATATTTAATGGAATGGATGATGTTGATAAAGTATGCTTTAATACTACCAGGGCACGATATTTAAACAATATTCCAGAACTAATTTGAGAAAATTTACATCTACTAACAGAGTAACCAATTTTTGGAATGATTTAACAGTTAACATCAAACGTGCACCTGGTATTAATGTTTTTAAGAACCTCATAGATAAACATGAATTATTAACTAAAATAAGATATGAATTTGGAGGATAATAGGACTGAGCTAGCCCAACGGTCACGACGAAAAAAACAAAACATACAGAAGGGGCGTAAAAAGCCTAAATAGGCTAAGTTGTTTTTGATACAACGCCCCTGATCCTGATCCTGATCCTGAAGAAGCCCATCTTCAATAAATTTCAACTTCTACTTGCTTCACATCCATTGGTATTCTTCTTCGTCTTCCTAAAAAAAAACTGGTTCACTCAAAAATGAGTAGTCACCAGCGCGCATGTTATAAATAAAATAAAATAAAGTGTGACTCAGCCTGTTGGAGCAAAATTTGGCAACATGGGGTCGCACACGATATTTCAAAAGTTAAAAGCAATGGCCAGGTTCAGGCCTAGGTAACCATAAAATATCTGGGGAAGTTAAAATAGGAAAATCAGTCAATATGCAGATCTCAAAACTGTCGTATCAATTTGATTTTTAAATGAGACTGCATTTGTGGCAATCTTTATGGCACCCGGCAGCGAGTTCCACAGCCATACAGAACTAGGATAAAATGAATGTAAATGGCCGTCAATATTTGATGCAGGTATGGCGTAAGATTTGACCGCCACTCCTGGTGCTACTTTTATTCACTACTAGTGTTCCACTGGGATATATCAATTAGTTTTTAGCTCTGCCTTTGAAGAAGGTATTAAGTTTAATAAAGCTCTTCTCTCTTCTAAGGGTTTCCATTCCAATTTCCTGATGTTCTTCCTAGTAT
The DNA here is from genome assembly GCA_016801955.1 of Conus betulinus. NCBI lineage: Eukaryota > Metazoa > Mollusca > Gastropoda > Neogastropoda > Conidae > Conus > Conus betulinus. The sequence goes on from JADBJO010006582.1 coordinate 99,852, forward strand.
TCCATTTCTCTCTGATATGGTTCCCTGTTACGAACCGTGCTGCTCTCCTGAATCTTTTCGAGTTTATCAATGTCCTTTAGATTGTAAGGAACCCAGTCTGAGCAACCATATTCTAGTACTGGTCTAACCAGTGTTTGTAGCAGTCGTCCTTAACCTGTTGGGGGCAGTCGTAAATATATCCTGTATAAAGAAAGCTACGATGTTGTTTGCTTTTCTTATATACTAAACTGCAATGTTCTTTCCATTTGAGACGACTATCTATAATCACGCCAAAATATTTTGCAGCATTGGTTTCTTTAAGAATAGTATTGTGAACAGAATATTCTGATCTAGTTGGTAAGCGTTTATTACATTTATACACAACACTTGACACTTCAGGGGATGAAATTCCATTTTCCAAGTTCTTTCCCACTCTTGTTCAGCAGACAAGATTGCAAGAAGGCTTTCACTACTTTTCTTTGTTTTCTGATCTTTTGTTTTTGTACTCAAGAAGTTAACAGTAAAATCCGGAAGAAAACAGAAACATACATATAAATCCCCTTCCCTCTCTTTCTCTTTTCGCTCGTAGGGTAAGAGTTTAAACCAAGGGAAACAACTAGCCTCGAAACTAGCCAAGTAGAGTTCCAGTCTACAGTTACAAAAAAAAGCACAAAATTACCTCACGGTGGGTGGTTCGTCGAGCGCGAAGATTTTTTTTTTCCTCCTGCTTCGTTCTTTTCCCATTTTTTCTTCGTAAAGCATCCGCAATCATCAGATTGATTTTTGTAGTACTGTACAGGCTGGGAATCGGAGAGAGGGAGGGAAGGAGGTCAGCGAAATCCAGCCAGCCAGGGCACGATTAAAAAAAACAAAACAAAACAAAAACAAAACAAAACCAAACAAACAAAAACACAAAAAACAAAAACAAAAAAAAAACTTGAATTCTTTATTCCTCGACCTTGGTCTTACTATCTACCTACTGCTGAAGGCCATGCCATCCATTTGGTTAGAATGGTGTTGCTACTGGAAGTGATGTTGTGTTGATATTTGTTTAGTAACGATGAATAAATAAAAGCAGACGAAGTGTTTGACAAAGTATTTTGTAAATAAATGTGTGACAGACTGAAGTTAGTAGGAGACGGCAGGGCTGGGACACATTGGATGGTTGTGTAGTGGAATATAGGTAAAAGAATGAAGATGGTGGATCCCACTCAGGCCAGGAACATATACAGGCGGAGCCCAGCCAGTTATATGTCATTTCTTTTATTTACATAAACAGATTAAACATGAAGACAGTGCCGGAAAAGACCAAATGAAATAGTGAAACTATTAAAGCTCACAAAATCAATAGTTAGCAAACTGATAAAGGAACAGTATATTTACAGCATGGTAAATATGAAATGAATATCAGATGGTTTACCTGTCAGCTGATATTACCAATAGAGCTACTTTTATCCCATGTAGCTTTTTGTTGACCAGTGTAAGTCACAAACACACAATTCTCATCTATAATGGGCAGAGGGTTCAGTCTGTATCACCAGTTCTTCAACAGTTTCTGTTCCTAAAAGCCACTAAATACGATTGGTTTTAGTGGAAAACTAATACTGTGAACAAAGTGGAAACAAAGAAAGTTCTCAGATCTCACACCTGAAGTAGCTAACTGGGAAGTAAAAAGCCTAAATAGGCTAAGTTCTTTTGATACAACGCCCAAAATGCTGATCCTGATCCTGATCCTGACGCCGCCATGTGTGCAAAACGCACAGTTTGGTAAGTTAGATCAGAAGGGAAAAAAAAAAAATCCTGCAAACCACAAGATAAGCTTGCAAGAATAGTTTGGAATAACGGTCCAAACGATCAGTTCAGTTCAGTTTTTACATCACAAGCAACTTGAATCAACACCAGTAACGAGCTAGGTTACGAAACTACAATGTCAGTGAAGACAAACTGATGAAGCGCAATGATATAAAAACGGAGTACATCCAGAAATCTAAGATCATTGAAAATAGAGAGAAACCAAGAGTTAACAAAATCTTCATGTTTTCCATAATTCATAGATCTATGCAAACAAATAATCACTAAACAGGCTACTTTATTGGCGCTGTGTTATAAGTATACTTGCAGTATAATGGCAATGTCAGACGGAGGAGCACAGCACTAACTGCGACACATCATATCATGTAACAGCACTAAAAGGTGCAACTCCGTCAAATTTACGTGCGTCCCTTTGAATACTGCTAACGAACCCCAAAGACTGTTCCCTGCAAATACTGCTAACGAACCCCAAAGACTGTTCCCTGCAAAGTGGCTTAACAGCAGTCACCAAAAGAGAGGTGGCAGCTCTCCTTTGAGGGGCACTGATATAAGAGGCCAGTATCAGGTGGTACAGCGAACGCTCCAGTCGTATGGCTGATGATGGCGGGTCTATTCTATTTTGCCGGGGGACGACTCCTGGAAAAAAAAAAAAAAAAAAAAAAAAAACTGCCACTCAGACCACATCAAAGGTCCAGTGGAAAAAGAGGAGGAAAAACGTAGCATGTTTTTTAATTTTTTTTTTTTTTTTATATCATTTTACCTGAAAGACCAGCACTCCAAACACTGCTCACTGTCTAGAGGAATGGGGAGAGAAGGCGATGCTATGTTGTTTTCTCCGGGCATGGTCAAGTCTTGGCACACTGGTTTTCTGTCACCTGACAAGGCTGAACCCTCCAACGATGATGTGTAGGCCTGTGCAGGGTGAGATGATGAAAAGAACAGAAGGAAAACAAGCGACTGCACTGTTCTTGTCCACCTTAATCTGCACAGCATGATCTGATGTTGGCTTGCTGGCAACATAAATGGTAATCACTAAGTGCTCGGCAGGCAAGACCAACAACAAGGTCAACAGTGTGTGCTGATGAAGTGATACTGGGTAGTAAGATGGTGCCATACTACTACCCTTACAAACAGCAGTCCTACAGTTTCGTGGCTTTTCTTGAAATTCTAAGAGTAATATCAATTCACAGTAATTGAATGTCTTCTATGATTTTGTTGATCTTTCCTTATTTCCTTTTCTTTTAGATTTTGGCTTTAATGTAATTAATTTTATATCAGTTGATTTCAGTTGTTTCCATGTTCTTCCTGATATTTTGTTTTCATAAATTGAAGTCCTTCCCATTCATAGGTATTGAGAAAAAGATAAGCCCGAAGGTGCGGGTAGGACCCAGAGAAGTATTGTCCTCAACTGCCGAACAATACAACTCGGAGCAATCCTGCACCACCGTTGGAAGCTCGCACTGTGTGAACATAGGGTGCAGGCATGCACAGGGCACTCCATTAAGACGTCAAGGGACATAATTTCTCCCCGACAACTGTGTTTGTATACTGGGCACTGGATGTGACACGATAAAACATCCATTGGAGGTTCCCATAGGTGTAACAGCCCCTTTATCATGACTGCAAAGTCCGCCAGCACGAAACGCCTAAACTGCCCATAGTTGGTTGTATACAGGTCTGCTATGCCTTTTTTTATTCAAATGAGTCAGCTCACAGCAAGGGTATCGGTATGTACCTGAATAATTTCATCACCAACCACGCTCATGTGTTGCCTGTTTACAGAGGATAGACAACCCTCTCTTGCTAAATGCAGAATTCAATAATCTGAACCAGAGAATGTTATCTGTAATTATGTTTTCAGCCCCAAATGTAACTGTAAAGCAGGGAGACGGAAACAGCCACTAAACGAGGAAGGCACATGCACGTAATGCTGCTTGCAGTACCTTCTCACCTAAAACACGCGCAGACAAGAAACCCAAAGAGCAAATAAAGATAATAACCCTCAAAGGAAGCTAGAGACAGTCGTATACCCTGAACGGACACCTGCACACACCAGCAACAGCAGAAGAGATGTACAATAAACGTCAACATATATTCAGGTTGATGAAATGTTTTGGTGTTGAATACTGACACAGTACACGTTCTCATTCCAGAACAACTAAACAAGAGTGGACTGAAACAAAATGACCTGCTTTGCCCTGGGTAGAATGTGTATTAGACATTAAATGCCAACTGTCCTGAATATTTGCACACAACATGCTTATTTCAGTAGAATCTCGAATTCTTTTAGTACGAAGTCCAAGTGCAAAAAGATTTTGTGCTGGAACAAAATCTAAACGATTTCTTTAGGCGAGGGCTGTCTCTGGTACTGGGATGGATACAACATGACTTGAAGAAGCTTTGTTTCCTTTGCAAAATATCTCCCGTTTTGGGGTGTAAATAAAAAAAACAAACGTGAGCTACGTCTCAGTGCTGTACAGTTCTAAAAGGATATAGAATGCGAAGAGGCATTCTCTATTGTGTTACAGAGAACATGATTGCAGAGGCAGTTCATAGCAATACTTCACGATGTAACTGTGTGAAACATAGTTATATGAACTACTCCACAGTCAAGATACTGTTGGTGACCAGCCAGGGAGGTGTTTGGTGCTTTCTACAAAACCTGGAGATGTTATATGTGGTCTGATGGTTGTGAAGCAGAGTTTGCTGACTCTGCAGGCTCTGCCCACAATTGACCATGAGCACGATGCCAAGTCCTGTGCTGTTGTCTAGGTGGCGATCATCAAAAGCAGAATTTATCATTTAACCACCTCGTGAATCAAGGAAAATCAAAGGTCATCAGTGTACATCTCAATCAGTAAAGCATGTTCACATGACGCAAAAGATAGGATTTGTCTTCGTTGGCTCAGTTGGAATTTGTCGTCGTTGAAAGTCAAATTACATTTTAATTATGTTCAGTTAATGTTTAATCATTGGATAACTGGATTTTCTAGTTAACTGTAAGTTGTCCTGTGATATTTGAAGGTTGTTGTTAATGTATGCATAATCTATATCAGTGATAATGATGCTCAGCTTCGCGACCAGCAGGCTGGCTTCACAAGAATCGATCCTGCACACACCAGATCACAACGCTTCGCATCATTGTTGAGCAATCGAATGAGTGGAACTCAACCGTGTATGCCAACTTTCTCGATATCAAGAAAGCCTTTGACAGCGCAGACCGAGACACCCTGTGGAAGCTTCCTCGACATTACGGTGTGCCGACCAAAATCACCACTATCATCAGAAACTCATGCGAGAGTATGACCTGCAGAGTCATCCATGGAGGGCAGCTCACGAAGGCATTGGAAGTGAGGAATGGCGTCAGACAAGGTTGCCTACTTTCACCAATTTCTTTTTTCTACTGGCTATCGACTGGATCATGAGGACCTGAACAGCTCCGAGAAGACATGGGATCCAGTGGACACTCTGGGCGCAGCTCGACGATCTAGACTTAGCGACAACCTGGCACTACTCTCGCACACCCAACAGCAGAGGCAAGAGAAGACAAGCAATGTAGCAGCCACTTCAGCACAAGTCGGGCTCAACATCCATAAAGGCCAAAGCAAGATTTGCAAGATTCTCAAGGACAGTGAGGTGCTTATGTCATCGACAAGCAGGGGGCACAGACGCCGACGTCAGAGCAAGGATCGGAAAGGCCAGGGCAACGTTCATACAGCTGCGTAACATCTGGAGCTCCAAGGAACTGTCAATCAACACCAAAGCCAGGCTCTTCGACGCCAACATCAAGGCACTTCTACAGTGCGATGTGGAGATCTGGACAACTGCAGTCGCCACCACCAAGAAAATGCAGGTGTTCATCAACAGCTGCCTGAACACGATTCTACGCATCTGATGGCCAGACACCATCAACACAACAACAACGAGCTCTGGGAGAGAACAAATCAGCTGCTCGCAGAACAGGAAATCAAAAAACACGACGTTGGGGCTGGATTGGACATACACTGAGGAAGCCTGCAAACAACATCACCAGACAACCTCTAACACAGAACCCTGAAGGAAAGCGAAACAGACGTCGGCCAAGGAACACCTGGCGCCAGGACTTGGAAGATGACATCAGGAACATGGGGCTGAATTGGAACCAGCTGGAAAGAGAGCCCCTACAGAGACGCCTGGAGGTCCTTGATCAGTGGCCTGTGCAGGTGTGTGTGTGTGTGTGTGTGTGTGTGTGTGTGTGTGTGTGTGTGTGTGTGTGTGTGTGCGTGTGTGTGTGTGTGTGTGTGTGTGTGTGTGTGTGTGTGTGTGTGTGTGTGTGTGTGTGTGTGTGTAGACATGCACATATATATATATATATATATGTGTGTGTGTGTGTGCATACATACATACATATATATATATATATATATATATATATATATATATATATATATATATATACATACATATAAAAATACATTAAAAGGAAACACAACGCACTTAATGTCATAATATTTTGTCAAATTTCGGCCGTGCGGCCTTCTTCTGGGGCTTGTTTATTGACAAGGTCAATATTACATACACACACACACACACACACACACACACACACACACACACACACACACACAGAGAGAGAGAGAGAGAGAGAGAGAGAGAGAGAGAGAGAGAGAGAGAGAGAGAGATCCATACCTGCTCATCTGGTACATTATTATGTACTACGTACGCCCAGTTTTTCAATGTCTCTAATTATAAATACATCCTTATCCCTCCCCACCTCCCCCATCCCCTGTTGCCTTTTCTTCTCTGTATATTAAACCTTCTACCCCACCCTTCCTCAGTTCGGTTCTGCAAGTTTCCCATCTCGTCCTCACAGCCAAATGTCTCATCCCCACTTCTCACCAGCTACAAGCCACCCCTCATCCCCCCCCCCCCCCCCCCCACACACACACACACTTTTTGTTGTTGTTGTTGTTGAATGATTATTTCTGTGGGCTATGTTTCTCGTGCATTAGATCTCAGCTTGTTTTCAATCTTTAGTTTAATGTATGTGTGTATATGTCATTTTCTGGCCCAGTTGACATAGTTGCTACTAGTCTACCTTAATGAATCCCTTTTAATGCCTGTGGTTTGAGCTAAACAGCGTCTTGTCTGTAATTTACCTTTCATTTCTTTATTCAATTTCTGGAATTGATTGGATCCTGAATATCACATTTGTTGCCTTTTTTTTGCCAAACAACGACCAGAACGTTTTCTCTATACGAGATCCCATAATGTAATAGACAAAGAAATTGAAAGTGGAGTTGACAACAATGAAGACTTGAATCAACCAGTTACTTACAAGAAAGAAATTGTGATGACGTCGACCAGAATTCATCATCTCTGTAAAAAAACAGCCAGCTGAAATTAATCACAGCCACAGGAGAAATACAAGCAATAAAGAAGATGGAATTTGCCACCAGTGTCTTCGTCAGAGCCAGTTCTTTGGGTGAGATTAGAGGGGATGTTCCAGATCTCCACGTCACTGCCTGACGTAATTTTACAATCGTCATTATTGTTGTTGTCGTCACCACAATCATCACCATCAAAGGCAACCCAGCACCAAATAGTAAACTGTATAGATGATCGATTACTTCTTTATGAGTTTTGTAGAACGTTCCTTCAATGGCCGTTGTAATGATTGTTTGTGATACAGGGTCATACACACACCCAATGCGATATCGAAAAACCACAACCAAATACAGACCTGTCATTACAATACCCATCACGATGATTATGACCGCCATTGTTTTTGTACGTAGGAGAGTTTGAAATTTGAGTGGATTGAAAACACAAAGGCATCTCTCTGTGGAAATGATGGCAGATATTACAGGAGAGATAAAAGCTGACACTCCAATAACGACTAAATTTGTGTTGGTCAGAAAAGTAAATATGGGACCAAACATTTCCTTCGTGGTGAATTGTAAATATAGTTGCTCACCATTCAATAGCACTGACGTAATCAAATACAGCTCATCAACCAGAGACAAAGCAAACAGACACAGGTTGACACGGTCCTGAAGACCATGTTTGTAGAACACTGCCATGTTGATGACGTTAGCCGGGCCACCAATCAGAAACAGCAACACAAGCAGGCTGTTTTTCATTTGACGGACAATGGTCTCTACTTCCGCGCTGACAATGTTATCAGGATTGTCCCATGGTAAGAACTCCATTTTACTGAATACGAATTTGAGGCAGTCATCTCTCGGTGACGTGATATTCCATGTAACAGTTTGTACATGATCAGAAGAATTACTGTGTAAGACCAGTCTGTCAGTCACATTCATTATTGCAACTGAATAAATGACCAACGTAATACGATGGTGAAAACCTCTAGTATTGTAGTTTAATGCGCATAGGCTTTGATTTTCTGTGGAATAGATAAAGTAATTTTGTCGTTTCAATCTCTATGCACGTACATGGTTTGTTTATAAAACATGATTCAATAGTTCCCTTGCACAACCAAGAGCTTGACAGTCATTATACAAGCCCTCTTCCGTGTCTCAAGCCCCTCCCCCTGCCTCCCCTCACCCTCTTTCCATCCCTTCCGCCCACTACCCTAATGCTCTGACACATTGATGGAAAAAACTGTTTGGCTGTCATTGTATTCTCCTCCTTCTCTCTGTTTATTAGTTCTACATGCGAAAATACTTGTGTGTTTTTTTTTATCAGTAGTACAATAGTTCTTGGTTGTAGCATTTTTTGTTTATCTAGTTTTTGCAATTAAGTATTGGGTTTTAACATTGTGAATCCAAGAAACTGAACACTGCATATGGTAAATACATGGAAACCAGCTGTCATTGCGGAATAAACATCTCCTGGATCGCCCATCATCAGATCTGATTTTTCAACAAACAAACAAAGACGAAAAAAAAAACAAAACAAAAACAAAACTAACAGAAACTCACTTTCACTCCTCTCGTGCTATAAGCAATCCAACAAATCAAACAGTGTTGGAACATAAGCATGGTGATCATAATCATTTGAAACACAGGTTACAGATATTCACAAAAGAACAATTACCAAATTTAATTATGTTCTGTTTTTGAAGTGACTGAGAGTTCACACCCACCATGGTGTATGGAAACGAAGCTGCTAAAGGCGGTAAAGATCATTCAGGCTGGATTTATTCTTGCAGAAGCTGACTGGTCACTGTGATGATCTATACACTGTGATAATTTATATACTGTGATAATTTATATACTGTGATGATCCATATTCTTTACCTCCTGTTCTCTAGTCAAAGAAAAGGAGCAGAACCACAGAGTCTACTTTACTTCAGAGGGCATGATAGCTGAGACTGATGGAAACTTTCTAGGGATCATTCCAGTTATTTTGTGAAAAGTGTCTTTTTTATTTCTGCATGTTGAATTCACACGTGCTATTCTACGTATTGGAATAATCATGTTTTTAGACAATCCGATAATAAAATGGTTTTGTCTGGGTAATAACCACACAGAGAGTGTACAATTTGTTTACATTTCAACAGTTTACTGTTCGAATTTTTTTTATCAATTTTAACCAGATTTATCGCTTAAACTTTTCCCTGACAAACATTTTGTTTTAGTTGAGTAAAACACAGACAATCACAAAGATGTTTTACTATGGCGTGAAAGATGACCTTCACCATTTCCACGTTGCCCCCAAATAAGAAAATATTCTCCACAGTACAGAAAGAAAGTCTGCAGCCCCAGTGATTGAGATGCAGTATAAAGGGAAGTAAGCCAGGGAAGAGGAAGAGAGGGGGTACGTGTATTGAGACTTAACGTCGTCAACTGAGCCCGTAACTATGAATTAGAAACATAGTTAAGGACGATGACAAGATATATGGTTGCATGTGTATACGAACAGGCATGCAGGCATTTGTATGGAAAAGTTTTCTTGTGAAACAAAATCAGAATTAAAATTTAATCGTCTTTAAGACGAAAGGGTTTACAGGAAACAAACACAAAGCAAAATAATCCTCTTAAAGCAGTTTTGCATACAGAAGACTAGACTTTACTGCACCAGCTTAAATAATCGTAATGGTGAATTAATATGATTGGATTGTGCAGATATTTCCTTACCCTTTACAATAATGTAGATAAACAAATAAACAAACAACACAAACAAACAAAAGAAAAAAAAAAACGAATTTGATCTTCTGATACAGTATATCTTTTTCGATTAGTGTGTTGTTACGTCTATCCTGCTCTATAAGCACCACTATGAACACCAATTCTAGTTTTTCTCATTTCTCCTCTATTTTGATAGACTATACATTGCTGATGATACAATTAATTACACACACACACACACACACACACACACACACACACACACACACACACACACACACAC
>JADBJO010006582.1:117500-122500 GCA_016801955.1 Conus betulinus
GGCTTGACACCACCTGCACAGGTTGGTAGCAGAACACCTCACTGAGGTTCATAGATATACATCACACCATTGTGTGGTAGTGGCCATTTGTGACAACACAGAGCCGTGCAGGTTTGCAACTTGCCCTGTCCCACTGTGCAAAGTGGAGAGGCTGGGAAATATCGGATGTTGTAGAAGACATTTCTTTCATTTGTTGAAAAGACCCTGACAACAATGAATGGAAATAACAACAAGAGCAACAACTAAAAGAACAAAGCGATAACAACCACCAAAATCACCACCACAATAATAAAAAAATATATATATACCAACAACATTTATAATGATGATCAAAATGATATAATAATTATAACAACAATAATAATAACGATAACAATAGCAATAATAATAATAATGCTGCTGCTGCTGATAACAATTATTATGATAATAATAAAAGAAGAAGAAGAAGAAGAAGAAAAAAAGAAGAAGAAGAAGAAGTAGCAATAGTAGTAGTAGCAGCAGCAGCAGCAGCAGCAGCAGCAGCAGTAGTAGTAGTAGTAGTAGTAGTAGGAGGAGGAGGAGGAGGAGGAGGAGGAGGATTTCCATATGCAGGGTCTCAGCCAGGCTCATGGCCCACACAGAACAGACAGGCAAAATGACATAATAATTATAACAACAATAATAAATAATAATAACAATAATAATAATAATAATAATAATAATGCTGCTGCTGATAACAACTATTATGATAATAATAAAAGAAGAAGAAAGAGAAGAAGTAGCAATAGTAGCAGCAGCAGCAGCAGCAGCAGCAGCAGCAGCAGCAGCAGCAGTAGTAGTAGTAGTAGTAGTAGTAGTAGGAGGAGGAGGAGGAGGAGGAGGAGGAGGAGGAGGATTTCCATATGCACGGTCTCAGCCAGGCTCATGGCCCAACAAGAACAGACAGGCAAACGTTTTAACAGAGAAAAAAAACCGCCATCAGTCACAAACATCACTCGAAACGGGAGAGCAGAGAACCAAGAGGTCATTCCACAGACAGTGTTTGGGGTTCACTGTTTATATCTGTACCTGTGCCTCATCTAGCCTCCGCATCGTAACATGACCATTAGCTCTTGGAAGTGATGCCGCCATCCATCTTGTCAGAACCATGTTGATTCATAAGTTAATTGATTTAACCCTTTGACTGCCGTCTGTGGGAAAGTCTCGTCCTCCTTGTGAAGGGATGGGGCAGAGAGATAGGTGATCAGATGCTGCAGGTGATCAGATGCTGCCTTTTCTGTCCTGTTTCATAGAAGACAAAGTAAATTTACTTCAACTTAAGCCATTACATTAAGTGTACGCAGAGTAAAGCCACATTTATTCCGATCTATCCATATCAATCATCTCTCTACAACTTCGGCAGCAGAGATACAGAGTTGTTCTATGAAAAGCGAAAACTTTTTTCTTTTCGTTTTGTTTTGCTGTTCCAACCTCTGCGCCACCTCAGAGGCAGTGCACCACGCCGCTCATTCATTCCGACACCCCGTCCACAGCCACAGCCCGGTCGGCCCCGTCGCAGCCCCGGCACCGGCAATCCACAGGGAGCAGTCAATGTGAAGTCGTCAAGAGGCAACCCACCGGAAGAGACACTGCACTGCTGCCGACTCACTTCGGTGGTGTTCAGTGGCGCCTGTTCTGATCTAACATACGCAGAACACCACCTACTAAGCCCCCTACTGACGACAATAATTGCATAGTCGCGGAGCCGGCGTGAGTGAGCTCTCCCTCCGGAGGGCGCCACCACGTCCGTCCAACGACAGCCTGCATGGACTCGCCGATACCGGTGACCTTGACGGAACCAAACCAAAGCCACAGACGTAGAAAGGACACTGAAACTAAGGTCACCATGAGAGCAGGGCATGAAGGGCCACAGAAATTTGAGACTTTTTAAATGCTGATTGATTAGAATGAGGATAATTAAGATGATGCTACGGATTTCCATTTCGGTCTGAGACTGCATGGCAGGGCTGTACTCTACGCTTCCCTTAATAATATTATCCCAGCGTCAACCAGGCCCGAGAGATACAGGCACCTGCAGTGTTGCTCAGGAAATTTGAGCAACACCCTTAGAAACGCATCCATTAAGTGGATGAAACTCGACTGTATGGTCCCAGTCTTCCCAACTGAGTCCGCAGCAAAGTCAACTCTGGGTCGGAGCTGGTCAGGGCAGAAAAACCCACATGACTCTGATGGGATTCGAACCCACGACCTCCCAGTCGGGAGTCCGCGACGCTAACCACTTCGCCACGGTGGCTGGTGAAAAGCTAAACCTTGACTTTCTTCTCTGTACTTTGTCGTACACATTTTCTAGGTCTACTGCTACGGCCAATGCTTCTTACTTTCTTTGAAATCTTTCATACACTTCCTGTGCTAAAATGATCGCATTTTCCACGTATTTTTATCTGTTTTGTAGCTAGCTTAACTTGGAGGAAGCATCTGCTATTTTCAAGATCTCTTGCAAGCTTTCTTTCAATGAGACATCTTTGAGTTACCTACAGTATTTGACCTGGCGAGAATGCCAGAGCCACTAACATGATAATCATCTTTTTTCCTAGTTTGGGTAGAGACTTCTGGTAACTCAGTGTCCATTTCCTTATTACATAACTTTTGTGTCCACGACTGGACTAATCTGTATCCCAGCCCTGATTGCATAAAAGCAACCACAATGGAGGGTATGTGACATAAACATACCACATGTATCATAGGAGTTTTCTTAGCACCCCATGAGTACATGATAATGTGTGAGTTCGACAGTCCATCCATGTTTAAATGATTGTAAGAGAGAGACACCATCTGTAAAATAGTGGGTTTTAGCACCCCAGGATAAATCACAATGTGAGCTGGAAGAAACTCTAGGGACAGCTTGACAGCAGAAGGTCTTCAGAGAAGAAACCTCCCCATCAGACAAGTGTTTTAACCCTCTAAGACCAGGCCGCATCCAGGTCATGACTCCAAGATGCTGTTCTACTACCGATATTTTTTTGTCTGGCTCTGCTGGGATTCGAACTCGCAGCTTTTGGATGGGTGGGCGTCTCAAGGCATGCCTTTTTCGAGGGATGTCTTACCCCACCACTGAGGGACATCTGTTATAAGCTGGGAAATTTAAGCTTATGAAATTCATTTTCATTCCTCCTCGACCAGATCCAGTTGAAACTCTTTTCAGCTGCCTATGCTATTGCCTTCTAGGTTCTGGTCCTCTTCTCACCCGACATTCTGAGTTTGAGGTCATAGGCTGATGAGCCTACAAATCCCTTTGCTCCAACCTCTTTGGCGAGAAACCTGGGTCTGGAAACCAGACTCCCTCAAGGTGCTGGCTAGACTGACACACTTCTCAGTCTTAGATGTGAGCTTGCCCCATTCTGCTTCTGCAGTGAATCCGAATCATTTGTTTTGATGAACCTAAATGGGTGATAGTCCACTCATGTTAAATGATACACCGCCTGTTATGTAGTGATTTTCTTAGCATTTCAGGAGTAAGTCACAACCTGACCGCAATGGTCCACCATTATTGGATGATATCTTAAGGAAAACACACCACCTCCATGGTATGTTTTACTCCGACAGGGAGGGGTGAATCACAATCCAGTGCTCTTTCTCATTGTCTGGGTGCTGGAAGAGTCCAGCAGTTGAGTTGACACGGACTAAATCAAATACGATCTTCCCATATGCTGTGAATACTGAAGTCGATCGAACCATAGACTGATTTTTAATATGTATTGTTAATAATAACACATGTTCAAATGGTTGTGGGCATGCTCGTTTAATAATTAATGTTTATTTAAGCAGAGCATTGTCAACAGCGCTGTTGAGTTCTGTTCTGAATCTGTTATGTTTTAATTGAAGAACTGATCTAAATGTGAAGCTTGGACTCTGTGCAGGGCAGCGCGTAGGTCAGCGTAAAAGATTTCTGACGCACTGATGACGACGTCACGTAGCAGTCTGTGTTTTGTTGTCAGCAAGCCGTGGTTGTCGTCTGTTAGAGTAAATCAGTGACGTCTGGATGAAGGTGTGTTAGGCTTGGTGGCTCCTGTGTCCTGTGTCTGGCACCCGTGTACACAACACACGGCGTGAGTCCCTCTTTCCACCCTGTCTCTCATCTTTGATTTTCTGCTAGTTACGCTACTTGTGTTTGGTTAAAGTTTGATCTGCTTGACTTGTTGGTTTAGGCGTTGTACATAGTTTCATGAATGGGTATATTTATAACATTTAATTGCTTGGAACTGTTTTGTGTACTAAGCGCCATTGTGCTGGGCTACAGTTTACGTCTGGTATTAATTCTAGTAAGTACGCATCGTTATCAGGTGTGTTGATCTTGAACGACTACTGACATCTGAATAACTGCACATGATACGTTGATCTGTTAATCAGTTAAGATCAATATAGATCTCTGTACATATATTTTCACGTAAAAAACGAAGATGGTCAGCACTTGGACATGTTACACCCATCTCTTGAGATGTTTAAAACGATGGGAGCAACATAGATCTAGTTGCAAAGTGAAACGACTGCAGGCGGAAATCTAAACAAATCTTAAATAAATGTCAGCGAACCGCCCAGAGAAACGTGGACAAACGAGTCACAAGACAACACACAACGCGTTTCGACCTCTTAGGGTCTTCTCAGGTGAAACAAAGACGGACAAAATAATGAAAATGCACTTAGCTTGATCGCGTCAGATTGCTTCTGAGTTCAGCGCAAGGAAGGCGTTGAATCAACAGCCTAACGTACACTCCTTTGCCTAGGGAGGGGTTAAAAGGGAGCACAATTGATAATCACTGTTATTAGTTGACAGTATTCAACGCCTTCCTTGCGCTGAACTCAGAAGCATTCTGAAGCGATCAAAGCTAAGTGCATTTTCGTTATTTTGTCCATCTTTGTTTCACCTGAGGAAGACCTAAGAGGTCGAAACGCGTTGTGTGTGTTGTCTTGTGACTCGTTTGTCCACGTTACTCTGGGCGGTTCGCTGACATTTATTTAAGATT
>JADBJO010006582.1:125000-130835 GCA_016801955.1 Conus betulinus
GTTTTTACCCTTCAAAGTGACTTCATGATTTTTTGTACAAAATGGTACATCTTACAAAATCACAAAAAAGTCTGAAGTCTTTACACTCAACAGCTTGGCAACGTGTCATGGAACAAAAGGCACTAAAAGGCATCAGGCTTGAGAAGTTGATTGCTGTTTTTAAAGCATATAAACAAAGTAAGAATTTTTCAAAATTTCAACTCCATTTTTCTCAAAACAAGCATTTTCCAGATATGTGGCTTTTGCTCCAAGACATATATATATATATATATATATATATATGTGTGTGTGTGTGTGTGTGTGTGTGTGTGTGTGTGTGTGTGTGTGTGTGACAAAATTAACCTAAGATTTGATTTCAAACCAGGCGGAAATGAACAAAATTAAAAACAGAATCACCATGCACGAGAGAACAAAGAAATTTGAAAACAAAAAATGTACCTTAATTCAATTGGTTTACAGTAATTATTAGTGGCATTTCATTGAGTGCACCGTGGACACTGGACCACAGCTGATCATCTCATAAAATTATTAAAAAAAAAAAGAAAAAAAGACTGCCACCCAGACCACCACAAAAGTTCCGGTGGAAAAGAGGAGGAAAAACATACATTGGTTTTTATCGTTTCACCTGAAAAAAAGAACTTCAAGCAGAACTCACTACCTAGAGGAAAGGGGAGAAAGCGATGCTATGTTGTTTTCTCCAGGCATGGTCAAGTCTTGGCACATTGGTTTTCTGTCATCTGACAAGGCTGGACCCTCCAACGATGATGTGTAGACCTGTGCAGGGTGAGATGATGAAAAGAGCCAGAAGGAAAACAAGCGACTGCACTGTTCTTGTCTACCTTTAATCTGCACAGCATGATCTGATGTTGGCTTGTTGGCAACAAATGGTAAGCCCAGCCTGGCAAGACCAACACCAACATCAAGAATGTGTGTGTCATGCGATGCGAACGCATGATGTATAGACCAGAAAGAGTTAAGGTGAAAAGGAAGATAAAGGGTTAATGAGGGTGAACACAGAATTACAATTTTGTTAGTAAGTGGACAGGCAATAGAGTTCACTGCCTCTGTATGTTTTGCATGCAATTTGTTTTTATTGTAGCAACTTGCCCTTAACTGGGGTAAGTAGGGTTCAGGTAGAAAGGGAAAAAAAGCAAGTTAGTTGGTGTGTGGGAGAAGAGAGATGGACAGATTGAGAGAATGATCAAACATGAAAAGTGTAGGAGTTTTTGCTTTAAAAAAAGAAGGAAGAGGAAAGGAGGAAGAGAGGAGAGGCAGAGAGTGTAGTTTGCTGTGCCCAAAGATGAAGTCAAAATGTTTTACTGTTACCGAAAGGAAATGCTTGAAGAGACTTCTTTTGATTTAGAGATAGTGATCGAGGTAGAAACGTTACCATAGAAGACGCAGTAAGGGGCGGTGAATGAAAATGAAGAGACAGTAGATGAGGAAGGAGAGATAGTAGACAGGAAGAAGAGAAAATAAATTGGGAAGAAAAGACAGAAGTCAAAGAGGAAAAGGAGAAGGAAAAAAGAAGAAGAAGAAGAAGAAGAAGTCGGAGGAGAAGAGAAGAAGAAGAAGAAAGAAGAAGAAGAAAAGAAAAGAAGAAATCAGAGAAGAAGAAGAAGAAGAAGGAAAAAGGAAGAAGGAGAGTAAGAGAAAGAGAAGAGGTTGGAGAAGAAGAAGATGATGATGATGATGAAGAAGAAGAAGAAAAAGAAAAGAAGAAGAAGAAGAAGAAGGAGAGAAGAAGGAGAAAGGAAAATAAGGAGAAGGGGAACAAGAAGAAGTCGTAGAAGAAGAAAAGAGGGGGGGAGGAGAAGGAGAAGAAGGAGAAAGGGAACAAGAAGAAGTCGAAGAGGAAGAGGACAAAGACGAAGAAGAAGGGAAAGAGGAAGGAGAAGTGGAAGGAGAAGAACTGACGACTGGAGGTAAATGTGTAAAAAGCGTGAGACCGTGAGCAAGATCAAGACTGAAGATGTGCAAGAGGAGACTGGGTATGCTGGCGTGGAACTTGGGCGAAAAAATAACTTAGGGATTCAGGGCATTTTTAGGTCATGGTTTTCTTTGTGCTGAAAGGACATGTCGTCAAAAAAGAGTTATGACAGTTTCATCAAAAAAATTATCCTTTGAAGAATGTGGGTTGTGGAGAAAAGACTAAATTAGAGGGGTTACAAACGTAAATTCTACTATGTACATGAAAGGTGTTGCTGACATGTTGATACAGATATGAACTGTTGACATATTATGGTTGCGTTACTTATGAAATTATAGAGTGGAATTACACATTTGTTGGACTTGGTTGGGGAGTCAGATAGTGCTTTTTGTCAAACAGAGTTAAGATGCTATGGTGATGATCTAGTTTGTTAAAAAAAAATGTGAATGGTATACAACAACATTACAGTGGTGACCCCGACTAGGGCGAGGTTAGCACAGAATTTTAAAAAAAAAGTCATCACTTGCTAGGAGTATAAAATTTTCAATTTTGGTTATGCTGGACATCAAGATTTGGTTACTATGACATTAAGATTTCCTTTAGGCAAGTTAGAGGTAGAATTCCCTTTAGTACCGCCGAAGAGTTGTGCAAATTGGCTGATCAATACCGTACAGCACACCCCAGACAGATCTTGCGCAAAACCCGGCCAAATTCAGTCTGTGTTTGATGCAAATGTCAGTGCCCAAGTGCAAAACAATCGGTTCACAAGAGGGAGTGCAACCGGTTCGCATCAGGTCCACCTTATGAGAATGGCAGAGGAAACTACAGACCTCCGGGACTGTGACAATATTTCAGAGAACCACGCCCATTTCATACGTCTCCTCAAAATTCAAATCGCGGAAGTTTCGCCAGTCGGGGGCAATACACGTACCCATCACGCGGGGATTTCCAAATTTCGTTTAGCGTGGTGCAAGAGGCAGCAGAGGTCAAAACATTCTAACAGAGCAGGTCCAATGCAGATGTCACATGTTGGAATTGTGGGGGCAGATCCCACGTGCGCAGGCAGTGCCCAGCCACCTTTGCAAATGTTGCAGCACAGGTTGAAAATGCCAACACAATCCCAAAGATGTGGGAAACATGCTGAAAATTAACAGCAAAACCAAGGTGTAGAGGGGGTAAAACATGCCTATGTATTTGGTACCTCCACAGAGGGCCTCATGATTGAACCATGCAATGTAAATGGGTTTGAGGCTTCTCTGCTGAGAGATACTGGGTGTACCACAGCAGGGGTAAAGAAAACACTTGTCAGAGAGGACCAGTACACTGGTGAAGAACGACAGTGCCGCACTTTTGGAGGTAAAGTAGAAACCTTCCCACTGGCCAGGTTAGAAGTTCTTGTCCACATTACACTGGCACCCTATTGGTATGTGTCATTGAGGAGCCAGTCACAAATCTCATACTGGGGAACCTTGAGGGAGTCACTTCTACACATGGGGGACAAAGTGGGTCGTACATACCATACAATGTAGCGACTCGCCAACAGACAAAAAACCAGACTGGTAGCAAACCCCTCCCCAACTCTGACATTCCCTTCCTGGACACCAGCTCAGAAGACATACGGCGATTACAACAATCTGACAACACTCTGACGACAGCACTAATACCAAGCACTTCCCAGACTCCACTTGTCTGAGATGTCTGTTTTCTAGCACACCAGGGTATCCTCTTCAGGTTGTTCCCAAAGAACGGGAACTTTGTCAAACAGTTGGTAGTCCCTACCTCGCTGCGTGACACTGTCCTCAAGGAAGCTCATGGTGCCATGCTAGCAGGTCATTGTGGAGTGACGCGAACTCTCCAAAGAGTCCAGTCAGCATTCTACTGGCCAGGTATGTCTCGGTCAGTGGCGCATTACTGTCACTCTTGTGACATCTGTGAAAAAACATCCCAAGAGGCCGAATCCCAACAGTACCCCTTTGTGAGATGCCAGCCATCTCCATTCCTTTCGATCATGTGGCTGTTGACTTTGCAGGTCCATTCCCTGTGTCAGAGTCCGGTCATCGTTACGTGTTGACCATTGTGGATGTTGCCACACGCTATCCAGAAGCCATCCCACTCAGAGGATAGACTCTGTCTCCGTTGCTGAAGCACTTGTGACAGTGTTAAGACGTGTCCGTCTGCGCACGGAGATTCTGTCTGACTCTGGCACACAGTTTGTTTCAGACCTTATGAAGGAGGTGTACAGACTCTTGTCAGTGTCTTCAGTCACCACCACTCCATACCATCCTCAGTCAAATGGAATGGTTGAGCGGTTCAATGGTACGCTCAATATGATGTTGCGGTGTGTCAGTAAAAACAGTCCATCAAACTGGGATAGGTACATACTGCAGTTCTTTTCGCGTACAGGGAATTACCAAACGAGAGTACAGGATTTTCTCCTTTCTTCATCAGGTAACAGAGAACATGATTGCAGAGGTAGTTCATGGCAACAGTTCACAATGTAACTGTGTGAAACTTAGTTATATATGAACTGCCCCACTGTCAAGATGCTGTTGGTGACCAGCCAGGCAGACGTTTGGTGCTTTTTACAAAACATGGAGATGTTCTATATGGTCTGATGTTCCTGCACAGACCAGATCGCAACGCTTTGCATCATTGTTGAGCAATCGAATGAGTGGGACTCATCCATGTATGCCAACTTTATCGACTACAAGAAAGCCTTTGAAGCGTAGATCGAAACACCCTGTGGAAGTTTCCCCTGACATTATGGTGTGCCGACCAAGATCACCACACATCATCATCAGAAACTCGTGCGAGAGTCTGACCTGCAGAGTCATCCATGGAAGACAGCTCACGAAGGCATTGGAAGTGAGGACTGGTGTCAGACAAGGTTGCCTACTTTCACCAATTTCTTTTTCTACTGGCTATCGACTGGATCATGAGGACCTG
Source organism: Conus betulinus (assembly GCA_016801955.1). Taxonomy (NCBI): domain Eukaryota; kingdom Metazoa; phylum Mollusca; class Gastropoda; order Neogastropoda; family Conidae; genus Conus; species Conus betulinus. Next base: position 129,877 of record JADBJO010006582.1, read on the forward strand.
AACAGCTCCGAGAAGACATGGGATCCAGTGGACACTCTGGGCGCAGCTCGACGATCTAGACTTAGCCGACAACCTGGCACTACTCTCGCACACCCAACAGCAGAGGCAAGAAAAGACAAGCAATGTAGCAGCCACTTCAGCACAAGTTGGGCTCAACATCCATAAAGGCCAAAGCAAGATTCGCAAGATTCTCAAGGACAGTGAGATGCTAATGTCATTGACAAGCAGAGGGGCACAGACGCCGACATCAGAGCAAGGATCGGAAAGGCCAGGGCAGCGTTCGTACAGCTACAGAACATCTAGAGCTCCATGGAACTGTCAATCAACACCAAAGTCAGGCTCTTCAACACCAACATCAAGGCACTTCTACAGAACGATGTGGAGACCTGGAGAACTGCAATTGCTACCACCAAGAAAATGCAGGTGTTCATCAACCAGCTGCCTGAACAAGATTCTACGCTTCTGATGGCCAGACACCCATCAATAGCCACGAGCTCTGGGAGAGAACAAATCAGCTGCTTGCAGAACAGGAAATCAAAACACGACGTTGGGGCTGGATTGGACATACACTGTGGGAGCCTTCAAGCAACATCACCAGACAAGCTGTAATCGGAAACCCCAAGGAAAGCGAAACAGACGTCAGCTAAGGAACACCTGGCGATAATATATTAAAGAAAGAGAGAGAGAGAGAGATAAAAGACGAAGCCGGGGCATCGACGTGATGGAGGGGAACCCCCCAAAAACACCACCCCAGAGTGCAATGGTCGCAAAGTAGGAACATGGCTATCGCTCGCCGACCACACACACCAACAAAATAGAACAAAAAACAACCTACCCAACAACACCCAAAGAACAACCATACAACATACAAATCACAACAAAAAACAAAAAAAAACACCACTAAAAAAACCAACAAACCAACAAAACAACAAAAAAAAAAACAACCAAAACAAGACACC
>JADBJO010006583.1:17500-20000 GCA_016801955.1 Conus betulinus
TTAATTTGTCCAATGTGCATGCAGGGAGAGGAAAATGAATTGCATTTCTTGTTTTTGCTGTCCCGCTTTGGCAGACATCCGCCAGAACCTTATTCCACAAAAATATTGTAGACATCCCTGCATGTTTAGATTGTGTTTTACTCAGCTCCAACAGTTATGCACAAATGAAGAGCTTTGGTCTCTTCTTGTGTAAAGCATTTAAGGTAAGAGAAGCATTTACCTCCTAGTTGCCATTTTCGTTGTTACTACCCTAATATGTTAATCTGAAGCTTTTTGTTTATTTCCTGTTTTGTGTGTAAAGCTTCCCCTTCAAATGGGCCAATGGCCTTTCTGAATAAATATCTTGAGTCTTGAGTCTTGAGTCCACCACCTTTCCTACTGTCCCGTTTCCCCCACTTCTCCTAATGTCCCGTTTCCCCCCCACTTCTCCTAATGTCCCGTTTCCCCCCACTTCTCCTACTGTCCCGTTTCCCCCACCACTTCTCCTACTGTCCCCTTTCCCCACCACTTCTCCTAATGTCCCGTTTCCCCACCACTTCTCCTACTGTCCCCTTTCCCCACCACTTCTCCTAATGTCCCGTTTCCCCCACCACTTCTCCTACTGTCCCCTTTCCCCACCACTTCTCCTACTATCCCGTTTCCCCACCACTTCTCCTACTATCCCGTTTCCCCCACCACTTCTCCTAATGTCCCCTTTCCCCACCACTTCTCCTACTGTCCCGTTTCCCCACCACTTCTCCTAGTCCCCTTTCCCCACCACTTCTACTTTCCCCACACTTCAACTACTCTCCCCTTCCCCCCCACCACTTCTCCTACTGTCCCGTTTCCCCACCACTCTCCTACTGTCCCGTTTCCCCACACCACTTCTCCTACCGTCCCGTTTCCCCACCACTTCTCCTACTGTCCCGTTTCCCCACCACTTCTCCTACTGTCCCGTTTCCCCACCACTTCTCCTACTGTCCCGTTTCCCCACCACTTCTCCTACTCTCCCCCTTTCCCCACCACTTCTCCTACTCTCCCCTTTCCCCCACTTCTCCTTTCCCCACCACTTCTCCTACTCTCCCCTTCCCCCCCACCACTTCTCCTACTGTCCCCCTTTCCCCACCACTTCTCCTACTCTCCCCCCTTCCCCCACCACTTCTCCTACTCTCCCCTTTTCCCCACCACTTCTCCTACTCTCCCCTTTCCCCCCACACCACTTCTCCTACTCTCCCCCTTCCCCACCACTTCTCCTACTCTCCCCCTTTCCCACCACTTCTCCTACTCTCCCCTTCCCCCCACCACTTCTCCTACTCTCCTCCCCTTCCCCCCCACCACTTCTCCTACTCTCCCCTTCCCCCCACCACCACTTCTCCTACTCTCCCCTTTCCCCACCACTTCTCCTACTCTCCCCTTTTCCCCACCACTTCTCCTACTCTCCCCCTTCCCCCCACCACTTCTCCTACTCTCCCCTTTTCCCCCACCACTTCTCCTACTCTCCCCTTTCCCCCCACCACTTCTCCTCTCTCCCCCTTTCCCCACCACTTCTCCTACTCTCCCTTCCCCCCACCACTTCTCCTACTCTCCCCTTCCCCCCACCACTTCTCTACTCTCCCCTTCCCCCCACACACTTCTCCTACTCTCCCCTTTCCCCCCACCACTTTCTACTCTCCCCTTTTCCCCACCACTTCTCCTAATGTCCCCTTTCCCCACACACTTCTCTTACTGTCCCGTTTCCCCACCACTTCTCTTACTGTCCCCTTTCCCCCATGCTCACCTGGGTCCAGTCATGGTCTGGAGCTGTCGGGTGCTGAGCCAGAGGATGACAATGACCCTGATGTAGCAGAACAGCAGCACCAAGGCAGGCAGCGCGAACAGCAGGGTCAGCTGCCAGGCGGCCCAGGCCAGCCGGCCGGTCCCCCGCATGCCGTAGTCCCCGCACAGGGCCATGGCGGAGTAGGACGAGTTGTTGTAGTAGACGTTGACCTCCGTGTCCTGGACAGGCGTGAGAGTGATCGGTGTGTCAGTGGATGGGTTCAGAGAGAGAGAGAGAGAGAGAGAGAGAGAGAGAGAGAGAGAGAGAGAGAGAGAGAGAGAGATACGGATAGTTTATTCAATAATAGGCCATTGCCCCTATTGAAGGGGGTGCAACAAAAAATCGTTCCAAAAGAAATATAGTACAATATAACTGATCAAAAACTGACACACTAAGAAACATACACAGAAAGTATCTTAAACGCTTTATATAGATAAATGGACAGATTTTAAGTTGTTCTTTCGTTATTTGATGCTAGAAGTAATCCAAGACAAAAAAGATTCGGATATTTATAGTACTTTAGATGTAGATACCTTACTCTTAAATCCTTTAGAATAGGACAGCACAAAACAAAAGTGCACCTCATCTTCTGTCGCTTGTTTGCACAATGGACAAATTAAATCAACAGGTGTGTGTTGTTTGTAACGAACAAACTTATGGACAGCGATTTCCGAAACGCCAAGTCTAAATTTTGTCGTAATGATT
>JADBJO010006583.1:27500-32500 GCA_016801955.1 Conus betulinus
TGGGGGCCGCAAGAGTGGAAACCCCGCCTTTCCGGTTTGTATCGTACGGTTGTTACATGATTCCAGCCTTCCTCTTTTCATCTTCTTCCATTTCACCATTCCCTCTGCGTTTCATTTCATATTCTCAGGAGTAACAATGCAGAAATTGATGTCTGAACATGAAACTACCGCTTCTATCTCACCCTCTTTGTCTGTACCTGCTCTTCTTTCTTTCTCTTCCTCCTCCTCCTTCTTTCAGCTTTTTCTGTCGTGTCTCAGCCTAACGCCATCTCAGTGGAGCTACTCCACTATCGCTCATTCAGGCCTCCACAAACAAAGCCACACTCAGGCTCGTGCAATTGCAGCCTCAGCACCGACTATCCATCCGGAGCGAACAATATTGGGACGTGATGGGGCAACGTATTAGAAGGGAGTCCGTACTGCTACTAAGTGCCTTCGGTGGGGTTAACTGGGGTCTGTTTTCACCCGGCATGCGCAGGATTTCAACTGCCACGACCCCAGTCAATGAGAATAAATGCCAAGTCACGGAGCCAGCATGAGCGAGCGTCTTCATCCGCTGTATTGCTGTTGAGCGGTTTCAGTGAAAACCGGCGCCTGCAGAGCCCCACTTGCTCAGCCCCCTACTGACGACACTAAAGGCTTGGTGACGAAAGCAGCGTGTGAGAATCTTATTCTGGAAGGCACCATTACGTCCCTAAAAGACAGTCACCATGAACATACCGTTGCCGGCACCACTTCTACATAAAAGACCGTCGCCATGGTCACAGGACGTGGAGACGAAAGTTCTACATGAACTCGCCATGGTCAAGGACGGGAGAAAGAGACTGACGTCACCAGAGAAAGAGGGGGCTGCATAATACAGTACTTTTTTTTTTCGTGATCAATAAGATAAAGAGGATGAAGACGATGCTATGGAAGTCCATTCTTGTCGTAAGACTACACCACAGGCTTGCACTCCACCCCTCTTTTGAAAATAGGTTTTATCCAGGCGATGTTTCTTCTCTCTTCTCTTTCTTTCTTTTCTTCTCTTCTCTTCTTCTTCTTCTTCTTCTTCTCTTCTCCTCCTTCTTTTCTTCTTCTCCTCCTCCTCCTCCTCCTCTTCTTCTTCTTCTTCTTCTTCTTCTTCTTCTTCTTCTTCTAGTCAACATTTCCTCTGACAGTTAAACGGACGGTAAATAACTATAATACTGTACTCGATAACCTCTTACCGGAAACGGAAAAAGCATCAGTACCGTTTCGATTCCCTGCTCGCACAATACATTCGGGGGCTGCTACAGTAAGTGGACCGTGCGTAGTGGTCAGTGGTCCTGTAGACTCCGTACCCAGGGCTGATAGTACCGGGGGAGACCTCTGTCAGATACAGACCTGAGGTGTGCATCAGCTGGTACGCCGGACGGCCTCACGTTCTTCTGCATCCTCACCTTTCTTCTCACAAACCCGTCCTCCCCTCCCCACGTCAACCTCTCCCACTGTTCATCCTCTCTGTCGTCCTAGCCCTGACACTCTTCTCTGCGTTCCATCCCTTCTTTTTTGTTTGTTTGTTTTTGTTCTTTTCCACTCCTCTTCTTTTCCTTTGCTGCTTTTTGATTAGTGTTATCTTATCTCTAAGCAAATATGTATACAATAAAATGTGAGGAACAACGAACTGAAAATGTGCTGTGTAGTGTACTGTACAAAATAACTGTTTATAGTTGTTGGAATTGATGGTTGATAAAGTCACCTGCAGGAAAGAACAAAAGACACCTATCCTTCAGTAATTAACGGTAAACACAATTGCAGAGGAATCTTTTTTTTTTTTAGTATACCTCAGCGACTAATACTTCAAACATTGTATGACTTAAACTTATAGAACAATTACTGTGTTGCCGAACGAAAAATAAAACCACACAAATTAGAGACAAACATGACGCGTTTCGACCTCTTTGGTCTTCTTCGGTCAACACAACTTTCAAGACAATGAACACGAAGTGGAAACGGCCAGTCACAGACCTCCTCAAAGTGGGCGCAAAATGAATGTGGAAATTTGTAGTCATTTTTTCTTTTAGGTTTGTTTTAATTTCTGTCTGCTGTTAACTCACTCTAAAACTAACATTGTATGACCTGCAAACGACATTGAAAGGCGAAAAGGGGAGATAAAATGGCTGGGTGGAGAGATTAGAAAGAGAGACAAGTGGGAAATATAGTGTTGGCTTAATCTATTACATATATTAAAAAAAAACTAATAGAAACATGAATGGTGAATGGACAAAAGAAGAAGTTGTAGTTAAAAACAACAATAACAGCTACAACGACACCACCCAATTCGTTTTTGTTTTGTTTTTTATTTTAATATGATTGCAAGATAACCCACCCACCCACTTCCTCCTCATGCTCCCCCTCTCCAAATCCTTTCCCTTCGTCTAATATCACTTAATGTGGAAAGACGTTAAATTGAAGACAACAACAACAACCACCCAATTCAGACAAGTCCGCACTCTCCAAGTCATTATCTAAAACCGGATATCTACAACATTGCCCGCTTTAGGCATATCCACACACTCTGAGCAACAATTTATCTAAAGCAAATATTTTCAGAAATAAATTTGTCGACAGTTTTATCTGTAAATACATTGGCATTCGTTGGCACAGCCTCTGAAGGAAAACTTGGGACGTGACCAGCATTCACGTGTAGATGGGGGTGAATCTAGAGATGGTGGGGAAATTGGGGGAGGAAGAGGGGTTTAGAGAGAGAGGGAGGGATGGAGGAGAGGGTGGGGGAAAAAGAAAGAGTGGGGATTCATTTCAATGCTGATTGCCACAGCTGTTTGGCAAAAAGCACTCCTCAGCTCCAGAAAGAAGATTTATGGAGCACCATCTCTCGCCTTGACACCACAATCCCTGATGGACTCAACTCCCATATCTGACTGTTTTTTTTTAGTTTGAATCATTTCAGCTCTTTGCCAACACTTTCCTCTCACCCAACCTCCCCCCCCCCCCCCCCCCCCCCCCACATCCCTCTCTCTCTACACCCCCTTCTCTCCCAATGTATCCATCCCATCATCTTTATATTGACACCCGGTCTACATATATAACATATTTACGATATATAGAGTATAACATATACACCCACACACTATTTCATCATCCAGGTATGCATACTCATGGACACGCGCACATGTGGACAATCCATATGCACCTATTTTCATAGGATTTTCTACCCCAACCCCTGATCCCCTTTTTCCTTTTCCCCAACACACACCACACACACACACACACACACACACACACACACACACACACACACACACACACACACACACACACACACACACACGTATTCGACTATTATCAAATCTTCTGAACATCCTCCACTGAGATAGTTTATATTGTTGAAACAGTAGACTGGCTGTCAAAAATCACTTGCAGAAAAGTTGGGTTTGGCTGAAACCACTTTTGCAGCTTCGATGACTGGAGTCAGCTGCCATTGAGTACATTAGCAGCACTTCAGAGAACCTGAATTGGCATTACACAGCGCGGCTCGGTGGAATTGTTTCTGCATCCGATGCATTGTTTTTTTATGGAAGCCGTAAAGTGCACCGCTTTGAAAGTGAGAACTAAAGTTTCCTTCTGAGGATGTGTGTGTGTGTGTGTGTGTGTGTGTGTGTGTGTGTGTGTGTGTGTGTGTGTGTGTGTGTGTGTGTGTGTGTGTGTGTGTGTGTGTGTGTGTGTGTGTGTGTGTGTGTGTGTGTGTGTGTGTGTGTGTGTGTGTGTGTGTGTGTGTGTGTGTGTGAAGGAGGAGGGGGGCAATGTCCAAAGGTTGGCTTTTATTTTTGTAGTGAGCGATCGTAGGTAGCTCCTTTTTTTGTACGCGCGCGTGTTCGTGCATACATGGGGTTCATACAGCTGTGGACACTTTTTTTTTATCCCCCCCTCCCTTTCCTCTTTATTTTCTTCGCTCCCCCACCTTCTTTCCTCCCCCTTCCTTCCCTTTAACCCTCTCGCCCTGTATTTATAATGAAAGAGAGAGAGAGAGAGAAAGACAGACAGACAGACAGACAGACAGACAGACAAACAGACTCATAGACACACAGACAGGCAGACAGACAGACAGACAGACAGATAGACAGATAGACAGAGACAGACTCACAGATATACAGACAGGCAGGCAGACAGACAGACAGACAGACGGACAGACAGACAGACAGACGGAAGTGATGTGCAGACTCCAATTGAAAGCTCACAGGACAGACACGTGTCATAGACAGAGCGAGACAGACACTGGCTGGTCAGTAATATAACAATTGGTAATGAGCGAGCACATGGATGGTCACCACGTGTTAAAGTATTGTAATGAGCGAGCAGACACACTGGCTGGTCAGACTAATATAACAATTAATTAAAGTGGATTGCCACTAGGCCGGTCAGACGTCACGAGAAACCTTTCGACTCATCTTAGCAAAGAAGATTAAGGCTACCTTACCATAGATCACATCGCAGACCTGAATATCAAGAGAAGAAGTGGCCGCACATCCAAACTAAAAGTAGCAGCAAGAACCATAACCAACCACATAGATAGTAGCTTAAAAATCTCAGTACCTCTACTGCCAGTACTTTCGGAAAATGGAACAAACTCACAGTGCACCTTTTCAGTGGCTGATGCAGAGACTGAGCACATGTCAGCTGAGATGATGGATTCAGAACTCACAGGCCCTCTGCTTCATCTACAGCAAATGTAGGTGTAGTAGTCATGAAACAGCTCTCAGTCGTAGGGAGGGAAAAAAAACCAGAGCCCTGAAAGCAATGGCAGAAGCAGCAGAGAGGTGTTCAAGCTGGATCTGGTCAAGGAGGAACAAAAGTGAATTTCATAAGGCTTAACTTTCCTACAAATATCAGGTGCCCCAGTGGCTCAGTGGTTAGAGTGCGAGTCATTAAGTGGAAAATGAGCATGTCCAGAGGGTCATGGGTTCGAATCCCAGCCATGACTCGTCCCAAGATGGGAAAAAAAGGAGCAGCAGAGGGAC
>JADBJO010006583.1:40000-45000 GCA_016801955.1 Conus betulinus
TCTCTCTCTCTCTCTCTCTCTCTCTCTCTCTCTCTCTCTCTCTCTCTCTCTCTCTCTCTCTCTCTCTCTCTCTCTCATTTCATTTCACTGCATGTTCTCGTCCCTACTCAGGGCGAGCACTGGATGTAAAAAAGCACGTCAGTGCTTATCTATTATCCACGTAAATAAAGAATTATGTCTTGTCTTGTCTTGTCTTGTCTCTCCACTTTCCATCACACACACACACACACACACACACACACACACACACACACACACACACACACACACACACACACACATGCGCGGACGCACATGCGCTAACACACACACACACACACACACACACACACACACACACACACACACACACACACACACACACACACACACACGTATTTCCACTTCCATGCATATGTGTGTGTGCGCGTGCGTGCGTGAGTGCGCGCGCGCGCGTGTGTGTGTGTGTATGTATGTATGATATCACAGGGAAGGGGATAGGGGAGACCACCCAGAACAAACAAGGAAACATTCCCTTTAAATCCTGTGTGCTGCTGTGTGCTGTCATATCTGCTAGGCGATTCAGTGTCTTAAGTAGAATTCCTATGGACTTATGGGCATGTACTTGTTTTTTTCTCGTGGGAGCAAGAGTTACCCTACTTGTTTTGTTGTTCAAATCCGACGGTCATTTGCCCCCACGGCAAAGGCGGCCATATTGATCTAAAAAATATACCCGAGGATACTGGGACATGGACTTAAAAATAGCCACGGGGAAATACCTTCAGGAATCCCTCTGACAATGAGGCAGAACGTGTGAAGAGCAACGATGGCCGTTTCATGCGTATATTTCTTTCTCGGGTTATGTTAGGGCACTAGCGACACCAAATTCAGGAAATGTCTGGGATACTGTTTTCTGTAGGGGTGTGGAACAAAATCCAGCCGTGTTTTGCAGACTGAAGTGTTTATGGGTTTTACTAGCGGGATGTTTTGTTTTGTATTGTATTGTGTTGTATTGTGTTTTGCATAGTATTCCATTGTATTAAAAGCTCAGTGTAGTGTAGTGTAGTGTAGTGTAGTGTAGTGTAGTGTAGTGTAGTGTAGTGTTGTGCAATGTGAAGAAGTGTAATACAGTATAGTGTAGTGTAGAGCAGTGTAGTGTAGTGTGGTGTAAACTAGACAAATTGTATAGTAGGCTTACGTTTTGTATAACATTGTATTGCATTGCATCGTAATCTTTCATCCTTGTTTTGCATCTTAGTCGTCTGTAGTGTAGTAAAAACGTAGTGCTGTTTAGTTGAAGCTTCTGTACTGTGTTGTAGGCCTATTGTGCTGTAATACCTGTACTACATTGTAAGCTTATGGTAATGTAGCCGTGTCGTGTCATGTATTACAGTGTAGTGCAAGCCTACAGTATTCCTCTGCACTATGGCGTAGCCTTAGCTTATAGCAATAGTTTATAAAGCTTAAAGTACTATATTGTAAAAAGTTAGAAATACTGTACAGCCGTAATGCCATTGCAGATTTGTTCTGTGTAGAGTTCAGGTTGTTCTCAACAAGAACATGTCGCTGCGATACACAACCGACCCGCCCCTTAATACCAATCTCTCTGTCTTCTTTTGCAAGTTTGTGTTTGGGTGTCCTATTCAAGTTCTTTCTTTCTCTAGAGACAGTACAAACAAAGAACGCTGCCGTGCTTACTTTCAATGGCGGCCATTTTTTTTTTTTTTTTTTTTTTTTTTTTTATATGCATGCTGCCTACATAATGCACAGCCGTACATGCCAGAGGTTAGCCCTCAGATCGCTTCTGTCATAGAGTCTCAGGAAGAGTGGGTGGAGCCTCAAAAAGAAGGGGGGAGGGGGGGGGATACATGCCATTCCCTTGACGTCTCAGCCACTAGTCCAGGGTAAACCAATCTGCTCTTTTTTTTTTTTTTTTTTTTTTTTTTTTTAGGTGAGTGCGACTAACCGTCCACTCCATTCTTTGACTCTTGCTAAAACGCTCTCCGTCAGAGGCCGTGATACTCTCGCTCAGGCGGCCATTTTTTTTCTGTTTTTTTTTAGACATCCGCTGCCCATTCTGCAGTGGCTATTGCCATTATGGGCTTGTTATTTTTTTCTGCTACTTTCAGGGGTTCTTTTGTGTTACATTCCTACTTTCTTGTTAAACCCTGAGAGCGATCAATTAAACGAAAAGACCCGGGGGTCATAGTCTTTACGGTCTAACAGACGAGAAGGTTGGCAGATCGTTCGCTAGAATGGGTGCTCATGTAGGAGAGGTGGTTATATCATTGAAGCTCAGCCACTAGTCCAGGGTAAACCTCGTGCGTACTTTTTTTTTTTTTCTTTTTTTTTAGGTGAGTGCGACTAACCGTCCACTCCATTCATTTGACGAGTAAGATTGCTAAAACGTCTCCGTCAGAGGCCGGATACTCTCGCTCATACATCATTCTACACTCTGTCTAGAGTAGACATCCGCTGCCCATTCTGCAGTGGCTATTGCCATTATGGGCTTGTTATGTTTTTCTGCTACTTTCAGGGGTTCTTTTGTGTTACATTCCTACTTTCTTGTTAAACCCTGAGAGCGATCAATTAAACGAAAAGACCCCGGGGTTCATAGTCTTTACGGTCTAACAGACGAGAAGGTTGGCAGATCGTTCGCTAGAATGGGTGCTCATGTAAGAGAGGTGGTTATATCATTGAAGCACACCACCAGCCACAGAAGTTTTTCCGGCAAATGAGTGCAACGAGGTGGGGTCCTGCTTCCTCCTATTCTCTTGGTCTAGCATTATCAGCTGAAAAAGTACAAATGTTCCCATGGCATGTTGGCTGTAGGGGCTGTGGACTTTCAGAGATTCACCATGTCTACAACATGGCACATTGGAGCCATCCCTACCCTCCTTCCGCTGCCTCGATGTTCCCTGAACTGAATCATGTGCCCGTTTTGCGGCTGGGTGGGTGGACAAAGAGAGTTTCCAAGCCTTTAAGAAACCCGCGTGGTTCAAACTTACAACTGTGAGCTCCATAGATAAACACTCTAACAGTCGGACCACTAGGTCCCTCATATGTTAGCCTTCAGCACGTCAACAAATTACCTACCATATCATGAGTTGTATGAAAGTAGTATTTATGTTGTTGTTACTTTTTCTTTTTTCGGAAATGTGACCCTCCTTTTCTGCGTGTTGACAGCCCTGAAGATGCTCTGGGTGATCAGCTGGGCTGTGACGATGAGACCTAAAACTTTACACTATCCAGTCTATCAGCTCTCCCGGGGAATTACGGTGATGTGAGCCCTCATTGACAACAAAAGGAGGAAAGAAGAAAGAAAGAAAGAAAGAAAGAAAAAGAAAGAAAGACAGACAGACAGACAGACAGACAGACAGACAGACAGACAGACAGACAGACAGACCAGACCAGACAGACAGACAGACAGACAGACAGACAGACCAGACCAGACAGACAGACAGACAGACAGACAGAATCTTTAGGGTATATGTCTTCACGAGGGGGCAGAATCGAGGCGCCCGTATAATCAGTGAAGGTCAAGGAAGGGTCAAATTTTTCGTCTCGAGGATTTTGGTCAGAACAGTAGGCTACTAGAGGCGTTCTCTGATGTGCTCTGGGTAATAGGACAAAGATACACGGTATACATTATTACTGTCTGTTTGTCTGTCTGGTTTGTCCGATGGTCGTAGGAAAGAGGTTCCTGGAATGAAGTGCTGTATGTAAGTCTGCTTACTGGATGTGTTGGAGGCGGGGGATGGGTGGGGGGTGGGTGGGGGGGGGGAGGTCAGGCAGAAAGGGGGTTCAGAAAGAAAATTCGTGTTCGCATTCTCTCTCTCTCTCTCTCTCTCTCTCTCTCTCTGAGGTCACAATAGGTGTATACACTGAAGCTAAACCGAATGGACACAGTAAAGCATCATGCTTATGACGTAAAAAAAACAAACAAACCAAAACAAAAACAAAACGTCATGCTGATGATCCACGTTTTCAATACGCAAGAAACATGTTGGATTATAAAAAAAAATATACAATGCAATGTGACCACTCTGTCTGGCACATCTCTGGGATGAACTGTTGACCTTGACGGAAGCACATGTGGCTGTTGTGTGATTGGCTGAGACAGCACAAGTAATCAAGGTAATCCCCTCAGTTCTGCCATGGGGTAGAAGAAGAATCAGTTAAGAACGGAAAGGAAGGAGTGTGTGTGTGTGTGTGTGGGGGGGGGGGGGGGGGGGGGGGGGGGGAGGGGGGGGTTGTCGGCAGGGGCCATGAGAGGAGCGCCGTGATGATGCTTATGGGCGTTGATGATGTAAGTGGTCAGTGTGCACTGTTTGAGAAATCGCTGGGTCGTGTGCTAATGTTAATGATGCTGAGTGCGCATCTCTCCATACCCACCTTCCGCCTTGCATGTTACTGTTACAGGTATCCATCACATGTAAGTAAATGATGGGCAAATTGCCTTTCCTGTTTCAAATTGAAAAAGAAAATAACATACCATAAACAGTTGAAATGCAAATCGAGGCACTAGTTGAAATTCGAAATACCTTGTAATTTGTAAAAATTAACTGACTCCTCTTTTTATACTGAAAAGTGTAAAAAGATAGCAAGAAAAAAAGGGGGGAAGTAAGAAAGAAAATAAGGGGGAAAAAAAAGAAAGTAAACGAAAGAACTTAATAAGAATAATGACAATAATGATAAGGATAATAATAATATAATAATAATTATCTATGGCGAATCTTACATTATTAAGCCCTAAGCGCTTACAAATATATTAAAAGTTAAAGAAAACATAAATGAAACCAAATAGAAGATGAATATTGCAATAAGTACCATGCATCTACAAACACACACACACACACACACACACACACACACACACACACACACACACACACACACACACACACACACACACACACACAAAAACATATGATCCCACACACACTGTCGTACAACAACGGACACAACAGCATACGCGCACATAAAACACACCATACCCCCCCCCCCCCCCCCCCCCCCCC
>JADBJO010006583.1:50000-57681 GCA_016801955.1 Conus betulinus
GCGCGGTGTGTGTGTGTGTGTGTGTGTGTGTGTGTGTGTGTGTGTGTGTGTGTGTGTGTGTGTGTGTGTGTGTGTGTGTGTGTGTGTGTGTGTGTGTGTGAGGGAAAGGGTGTGGAGGGTGTGTGTGGGTGATCGCATGATGCTGTGATTTGGGGAGGGAAGGCATTTTGTGAGTAAAGGGTGTTTCAGTGAATGCCAGGTATAATAGGAATGTGCTTTTTTCTTTTTGTGAGTAACACAAGTTTTTTTTTTTTTTAATAGGAATTTCTTCTTTTTTTTTTTTTTTTTTTTTTGGGGGGGTCATTTAATGGCAAGCAAACACCAGGCATTTTGTTATATAAATGGTAAACATTTAAAACGGGCTATGTGTGTTCCGCAGGTCAGATAACAGTGTTTACTAATTTCACTTGAAAAAAGTCATCTTGCATAGATGGGAACGAGCGCTTGATGCCATGGAAAGAAAATCTTAATCCTAGGAGCGAAACATACATAGAGAAATTGGGAAAATAATTCACTGATAGGAACGGAAGAAACCAAAGAAACGAGAAAAAAAAGTGTGTGTGTGTGTGTGTGTGTGTGTGTGTGTGTGTGTGTGTGTGTGTGTGTGTGTGTGTGTGTGTGTGTGTGTGTGTGTGTGTGTGTGTGTGTGTGTGTGTGTGAGAGAGAGAGAGAGAGAGAGAGAGAGATAGAGAGAGAGAGAGAGTTTATGTGAGAGAACAGAAGGAGAGAGAAAGTAAGAGACTGAGAACGACAGACACACAGGCAGACGTATACAGGAAAAAAACAATGCTCACACACACACACACACACACACACACACACACACACACACACACACACACACACACACACACACACACACACACACACACACACACACACACACACACACACACACACACACACAACACACACACACACACACACACACACACACACACACACACACACACACTCAGAGAGAGAGAGAGAGAGAGAGAGAGAGAGAGAGAGAGAGAGAGAGAGAGAGAGAGAGGAGAGAGAGGGGGGGGGGGGGTGCAAAAAGACAAACATGGATTCATAAACACAAAAGGAATTTGGCCGCCTTCGCCGTTTGGCATTCCAATCGCCACATATTCTCTTACAGTGTCAGCATTGGTTTCATTCACCGAGAACAAAAACCAGCCCTCGAGTTTTTTTTTTTTTTTAATCTGCAAGGAAACCTACAAAAGCAACTACGGTGTTCGGGCCAGACAGCTCCATCACACAAAAATGAAACGTGAAGCCGGATAACAGGTACTTCATAGGAAACATGATGGAAAACAACGGCACAGTCTGATCCGTAGTGAGCATAGTAAAGGACAATATCACAGGGTTCTCTTTATCGTGGACTTCAGAGAGCAATACAACCATGTAGTTCATGGCAAGGACAATGTAGATCAACTGGACACGGCGATTCATAGAACGGACAACAGAGAACAAGACTACAGGTCTTGGACAGGCCCTAAAATGAGCATGTCCAGAGGGTCATGGGTTCAAATCATGGGTTCAAATCCCAGCCATGACTCGTCCCAAGATGGGGAAAAAAAGTGGCAGCAGAGGGACATCCGGAGCCATGAACCGGGTGTGGCCAAACCCTCCTAGAGTGTCAGGAGATAAGAGCCGAAAACACTTGCTTGAAGGGGGCTTTCTCTTCTGAGGACTCTCTCTGCTGCCACGCTCTCCAAGAGTTTCTTTCTACTACTCGTAGTGAGAACAACAGAGAACAATAATACATGGTAACCCAAAGCAGTGAGAACAGGGTACATTAGTAGAGAGTGATTCATAATACGGGCAACTGATATTAGTGACACGCGGAAATCAATTGTAAAGACACACTAGAGAAAAGGAGTAACAAGGTAAACCCAGTTGACAACATTAGCGAACAACAGTATAGTATATCCATGGTGAGAAAATCGAACAACAAAAATCGTAGAGGACAATTCACAGAGCGGATTTCAAAGCACGGTAGCATATGACAATCCATAGAGAGAACAATAGAGAACAGCTGCACAGGGGAAATCAGTGGTAAAGACATTACAAAGCAGTAATACTGAGTTACACTTTAAGGGGGAATAGAAAAAACAATTGTACATAGTGATCCAGAGAAATCGCATCAAAGAACAATAGAACATAATAAATCACGGTAAATTCTGCAATAGAGCAATAGAGAACAACAGCGCACAGTAAATCCATACGACAAACATTGGAGAGAACAATAGCATACAGTCACTCATTTTGCGGACAGTGAACAACAACAGCACACAGTAACTCATTTTGCGGACAGTGGACAACAACAGCATACAGTAACTCATTTTTGCGGACATGAACAAACAGCGGACAGCGGACAACAACAGCATACAGTAACTCATTTTGCGGACAGCGGACAACAACAGCATACAGTAACTCATTTTGCGGACAGTGGACAACAACAGCATACAGTAACTCATTTTGCGGAGAGTGGAAAACAACAGCAACACACAGTTACTACTCATTTTGCGGACAGCGGACAACAACAGCATACAGTAACTCATTTTGCGGACAATGGAGAACAACAGCATACATACATTAACTCATTTTGTGGACAGTGGAGAACAACAGCACGCAGTAATTCATTTTGTGGACAATTTGAGAACAACAGCACAAAGTAACTCATTTTGCGGACAGTGGACAACAACAGCACACAGTAACTCATTTTGCGGACGGTGGACAACAACAGCATACAGTAATTCATTTTGCGGACAGCGGACAACAACAGCATACAATAACTCGTTTTGCTGATAGTGGGGAGCAACAGCGTAAATTTAACTCATTTTGCGGACAGTGGAGAACAGCACTGAAAGGGAAATCCATGCAATGGACGATGTAACAATAAACAAGACTAGACCTGAGAAAACAGAGAACAACAAAATACGGTACATATAGATTACACAAAGCAGTCGCACAGGGTCAATTGATGATACAGACTATACAGATCCATTCCACCGGGTCAATATATGACAGAGGCAAAATACAGAACGACAATACATGGTCAGTGCATAGTAGATCTAACTCCCATACAGAACAATGGCACAGGGCCAATGCATAGTACAGACAATATATAACAAAAAAAGGACAGAGCAAATCCACAGTACAGACACCAGAGAAAACACAGCACACAGTAAATTCACGAGGCAATACCCCCTGACGGTTTTACAATCAATAACTGGACAGGATAGGCATGTCGATGGGAACTTGGTTGATAGTTTATCTGCTAAGTAATGAATAGTTAGAAACATTTTCTCTGCGTCTGTCTTTCCCAGAGAGAGAGAGAGAGAGAGAGAGAGAGAGAGGAGAGAGAGAGAGAGAGAGAGAGAGAGAGAGAGAGAGAGAGAGAGAGAGAGAGAGACTCAAGACTCAAAACTCAAATGTGTTTCTTCATAAACGCCCTAGCCCCTTAGAAGAGGATATACATTATAAATCGTGCCACAAACAAATATTGGCATTATTTATGTCATATACACATTACGCTTCTTGAATTATACACACACACACACACACACACACACACACACACACACACACACACACACACACACACACATATATATATATATATATATATATATATATATATATATATATGTGTGTGTGTGTGTGTGTGTGTGTGAGTGTGTGTGTGTGGGGGTGTGTGTGTGTGTGTAAATCAAGAAGCGTAATACACACACACACACACACACCCACACACACACACACACACACACACACACACACACACACACACACACACACACATATACACATATATATATGTGTATATATATATATATATATATATATATATATATATATATATATATATGTGTGTGTGTGTGTGTGTGTGTGTGTGTGTGTGTGTGTGTGTGTGTGTGTGTTTTATTGGTGTATATACAGGGTGTCTAGCGACCCTCCTGGGGGACAGTGAACTGCTGTGATATTGTCAGGACTCTTTGTTTTGACCTCTGACAATCACTGCTGATAATGATGATAAATTATAAATGTTATTTACTCTTCACTTTTAAGCCTCATGTGTAAAGCGAGCAAGTCAGCGAGAACGTACGTGTATGTATGTAAGGATGGGGTGGTTGATGGTAGAGTTGGAGATATGGGGAGAGGTTTGTGTTTATTATGTGTGTGAGAAAGGGAGGAGAACAAGTCGGGGAAGGGGGGGGGGGGGGGGGGGGGGGGGGGGGGGGGGGGGGGGGGGGGGCTGGGGGGGATTGCATACGACGACGTTAAAAAAAAAAAAAGAGGTTGATTAACAAATGTCTCTGTCCCCTTTCCAAAGCGAAAGATCTGTCGTGGTTATTTCCACGCTGGCTGACTCCTTCCGAACTGTTTGCTCGTGACCAACAATCCCGTGCTGACCGTTCACATCACTCACGTACCCACCCTCTCCCACTTGGTGTCCCTCCCACACAGACTGAATCCAGTGTCACATTATTTCTCGCCTTCAGGCTTCTACATTTTCCTCTAAATATTTCTGACCGCATTTTTCAAAACCCTAAAGCGCTTCGCCCGTCGAGTCCTGTTCGAGGAAAAAAAACAAGTTCCTAAATCAGTTCTTTGATCTTGTTCTTGTTGTTACGCTCGCATCACCAGTTAATATGGCTTTTGACAGTTTTTGTGTTGTGTGTGTGTGTGTTTTGTGTGTGTTGTGTGTGTGTTTGTGTGTGTGTGTGTGCATTTCTCTAAAGACGTCTTTTGTTCGATTTTAGGAAATGGGATTGCGATAAACTAAAGAGCACAATGTCTGGTGCACTAAACAAGACCCAGTTTTATCAGTCATGAAGATGCCCGTATTAAATGTAATGTAAAATTATTTTGTATGTCTTGCATATGACGGTTTACCCAGAGAAACGACTTTTTTTGATGTAGCTACGATCCTAAAACGGGCATCAGGGATCGGATAGCTGGGCTAAAAAGAAGCTAAAACTGAAAAGGCGATCGTCTGGGGACTCGTGAATCATTTGTCTAGGGACACTCAGAGTTGTGCCCCTTTCCCATACACTCACGACGGACACTCACTCTCTGGTCCTCAGATCTAACCAGTCACGCTGTGCTCTTTTGTGTTGAGTGACGTGCTGCTGGGATCCACGTCGTCCCGTTTGATTTAACGATGATGCCAGAAAGAGGTGAGGGTGCTCCCTTGCTGCCGCTGTTCAACAACATCTGTTGGTTACGCGTCAGCAATCCGGCTGTCTTCAACTGAGGGGAACCACACACACGTTCGTGGCAAACGTTTACTGTCAACGACCAACGAGATAGTCAAAAGAAAACGACAACCTGTCACATCAAAGACAATGCTAACGTCACGTCAAAGATAGTATCAACTTGCGAGGGAGGTGAATGGGTGGGTGGTGGTGGATGCGAAAGCCAATCACTAGTATTGATTGTAATAGAAAACAAGTCACGCGGGTGTGTCGCTGACGTCCACCAGTCACTGACCTTCGATAACACCCTATCCACAATCATGCGCAACAAGGTAAAGCTAATGGGCTGTTTTCCACTCAGTCACGGCCATGGCAACAGCTTCGCCGAAACATCGCTTTCATCGTTCAAGAGCTGACACAGCACACATGGAAAGGCAAACCTCCCCCCCCCCCCCCTCTCCTGACAGTGATCCACCCAGTTCGCTCCTCCATGTCCACGCCTGTGGTCAGTTCGGGTCAAATTCCTCCGTATCGACCATTCACAAAGGGACTGTCGCTGGAAGGACGTGATAATGGGCTCAACTCCATACTCCAGCAGGGAGAGGGGGTGGGGAATAGTCAGTTCACACGCTGTAATTCCGTGATTAGGCATTTAGTGTTTCGTCAGTACAGGTGGAACAGAGTGGGGCGGGGGGGGGGGGGGGGGGAGGGGGGGGGGAGGAGGGAGAGGAGTGGGGAAGGAGGGGCTGGGAGTGGAGGACGGACGGTGTGATGGGGCATAGGGAAAGGAAGAAGATGGGGAACAGGGAGGGGGAATAGGGTTCAGGCTGGTAATTCGGTTCACTGGGCAGCAGGAGAGAGGATGGGGAGGAGGGGGGGTAGACACTGAGGAGGAGAGAGAGGGGGTTGGGAGTTTTGCAGAGAGAGATGAGAGAGAGAGAGAGAGAGAGAGAGGAGAGAGAGAGAGAGAGAGAGAGAGACCGAGAGAGAGAGAGAGAGAGAGAGCGAGAGAGAGAGAGAGAGAGAGAGAGAGGGAGAGAGAGAGAAACTCAACTCAAAACTCAACTCAACTCAAATAGTTTAATCGCAAAGGCCACCGACCTATCTGCAATGAGGTCAAGAACAAAAAGTAGAACACACATGCGCTCGGCGCATATACTGAAAATTATGAAAGAAAAGATTTGTATAACAAAATGTTCTTCCTGAAATTACTCTGCCATGGCATTTGTGTGTTAACTGATAACAGTCCCTCTCTTCGTTTTAGTGCATTTAGAGAGAGAGAGAGAGAGAGAGAGAGAGAGAGAGAGAGAGAGAGAGACAGACAGAGAGAGACAGAGAGAGAGACAGACAGACAGAAGAGACAGAGAGACAGACAGATGGACAGAGGGAGGGAAGGAGGAAGACACATACAATAATCCAATTTCTGGCTTCCACACATTAACGCTTTCACTGCGTAAAACTCATTTGGGGCCAGTTTCTAACGAACTTTGACACTGAAAAAAAAATCAGATAGGTTTCTTGGGGAAAAACGACGCGTTTGTTTGTTCTGCTTATGCCATCCCATTTTTAAATCATTTTTCTTGCTGTAACTTTTTCGTCTCTCTTCTCACACACACACACACACACACACACGCACACACCACACACACACACACACACAAACACACACACACACACATACACGCGCGCGCGCGCGCACACACACACACACCACACCACACACACACCACACCCGATCATTCCGACACCCGTCCACAGCCACAGCCCGGTCGGCCCCGCCCGCAGCCCCGGCACCGGCAATCCACAGGGAGCAGTCAATGTCAAGTCGTCAAGAGGCAAACCCACCGGAGGAGACACTGCACTGCTTGCCGAGTCACTTCGGTGGTGTTCAGTGGCGCCTGTTCTGATCTAACATACGCAGGACACCACCTACTAAGCCCCCTACTGACGACAATAATTGCTTAGTCGCGGAGCCGGCGTGAGTGAGCTCTCCCTCCGGAGGGCGCCACACGTCCGTCCAACGACAGCCCCCATGGACTCGCCGATACCGGTGACCCCGACGGAACCAAACCAAGGCCACAGACGTGGAGAGGACACATCGAAATTGAGGTCACCATGAGAGCAGGGCATGAAGGGCCACAGAATTTGAGACATTTTTTTTTATGCTGATCGATGAGAATGAGGATGATTAAGATGATGCTACGGATTTCCATTTCGGTCTGAGACTACATGACAGGGTACTACTCTACGCTTCCTTTCATAATATATCCCGGCGTCAACCAGGGCCGAGAGATACAGGCACCTGCAGTGTTGGTCAGGAAATTTGAGCAACACTCTCAGAAACGCATCCATTAAGTGAGTCTTCCCAACTGAGTCCGCAGCAAACTCAACTCTGGGTAGGAGCGGTCGGGGCAGAAAAACCCACATGACTTCTGATGGGATTCGAACCCACGACCTCCCACCGGGAGTCCGCGACGCTAACCACTTCGCCC